>OX637572.1:22309356-22530662 GCA_951800085.1 Comarum palustre
AGTGTCACTACCAGGATAAGCATTTTAGCCGACGAAATTTTTTCGTCGGCATGTTCACATTTTTCGTCGGCTATAACCTTAGCCGACGACACGTCGTCGGCTAAGTAGTCGTCGGCTATAAGTCGTCGGCTATACTTATAGCCGACGAAATAAAGTCCGTCGTCGGCTATACTCCACCACTTAGCCGACGAATTTTTAATATTATTTCGTCGGCTAAGTGTTGGAGTATAGCCGACGAAATAATATATTTTAATTCGTCGGCTATACTTCAACACTTAGCCGACGAATTTTATATATTATTTCGTCGGCTAAGTGTTAGAGTATAGCCGACGAATTACAATATATTATTTCGTCGGCTATACTTCAACACTTAGCCGACGAAATAATATTAAAAATTCGTCGGCTAAAGTTTTAAAAATTAAAAAATAAATAGAGAATAGCCGACGAAATTAGCACAGTTTCGTCGGCTATGATATTTTTAGCCGACGAAATATGGCAAATTTCGTCGGCTATTGTCTATTTATTTTTTAATTTTTAAAACTTTAGCCGACGAAATATGGTAAATTTCGTCGGCTATAGTACTTTTTATACTAGAAACCCAAACAAAATTTATACATTACCATCCAAGCAAGCTGCAAATTACAGAAACAATTTCATAACCAACAACAACACACCATCTAAAGTAACATAAATATTTTGCATTAAATTTTCAATTCATAAATTGTTCATAAAACCTAAAAAGTAAATTTATATTTGTTCATAAACCTAAAAAACTAAATAAATAATTGTTCATAAACTTAAAAAACTAAATAAAATCGATATCGTCTAAATCAATATCTGCTCCAGGATGAGGTTGTTGGGGAAGTTGGGGAGGTTGCGGCGGCTGAGGTAAGACAATAGGCGGGGGCATGGGCGGAAGCGGAAGTCCCTGCTGCTGTGCAGCTACAAAATCTTGCATGTACTGGTACATCTGCTGCTGCTGTGTCTGCTGGGCGGCATGGGATGCTATAGTGTACTCCTGTAGAGCGGCAGTATATGCTTCTTGGGCGGCCTCTCTCGCGGCAGTATATGCTGCTCGGGCGGCCTCTCTCTCGGCATTATATGCTGCTTGGGCGGCTTGTTGTTCCCGTAACATCTGAACTTCCGCCTCAAGCTGAGTCGTTCTGCTGCTGGTCGAGGCTCCTTTTTTCTGAAACCCAGGAGTGGTTTTCAGTACCCCCTCGCCCTTCTTTCCCAGGCCCCGACAGTAGAAGTTATTTCCTCGCGGTGGGAAGGCTGTGCCCATGATCCTGGCCCCAACGCTGAGATCCGAACTGTCGATCCGGGACATGGCTTCGGACATGTCCTCCTCTTGCGTGTCAGGCCATGTCTCCCTGACTATAGCAGCCATCACCTCGTCACTAGCCTGCCTCACCCTCGCCTAATTTGATAGGAAAAAAAAATTAATTAACATTTTAAAATATATATATATACATATAATTTACTAAATTTTAAAACGTAAAACGACTTACAATATCCTCCTGGGAGTCAGGATATGCCCTCTCGTACGTATAGACGTACTGGTTGACCTCTGGATGTTCCCTGGCCGCCTCCTCCATCAACGATGCGAACGGTCTAGAACCGGCATGATGGTTCCTCATGTTGCGTTGCCGGTTCTGAGCGTTCACCCGGGAAACGGCCTACAAAGGAATCGAATTAGTAAAATATTTTAAAACGTATTAAATATAATTCAATATAATAAATAATTATTTTTAATTACCTGTTTATGTGGGTTGTTGAATTCCGATATCAGAAGCCAACGCCACTCGTACTCCCTGAACTGGAACTCAAGGGGGGTGCCGGAACGTTCGTTCCCATGTGTAGTCCAGTGGGTCCGTAACTCGTTCTTCCACTCCTTGTACCTGTAATACGCCAAAAAAAATATAAATATTATAAATTAAACATAGTTTTTTTTTGTCCTTAACTTTGCAACGTACCTTCCCCCGTGCACAACGTCCGCCCAGGTGTTCCTCAGGTACTCGGGAACGTCAAACCACACCTGCATTTAAACATTTATTACTTTAGACGTTCATAAATCTACAATGTAATAAATAATGTTAAATATGAATTTTGTTATACTTACCGACATGGCGTTGTGGACCATGTCCTTAACCTCCTGTGGGACCTCGCCCCAGTCTGACCACAACATAGGGACTCTATCCCTAATAAGCGCTCCCACGCGGCCAGAGTACATCCTCGTCTTGCCGCCCGATACTACGTTCCCACCCTCGTCAGTATCAATGACGATCCTTCCCGATGTACTCACTGTCTTCTCGAGAGCTTTCCCCGTGACCGGACCTCTCTTCTTCCTTGTCGGCTTGGCTCCGACGGTACCTATCATAAATTGATGATTAGACGTTGGGGCGTTGGTACATTATAACATAACAAATTACTTGTATAAATATTACCTGAGGGCGTTGGGGCGGATGCGACGGACTCCGACTCTGCAGCCGACGATGATACCCTCGCAGAAATTAACTCTGTAGCAAACGGCACGTACAGATACACCGCTGATGGGGTCACCTGGGGGGGTAGTGGATAAATCGGCGCCCCTGAGTCATCGACTGCAGGTATTGCCGGTATGAAGCGCGGAAGGAAGAGAAGAGGCGGCGGCATCTGTACCCCGGAAGACCCACCCTCCGATGCACTAGGGCCCGGTGCCGGTGCCCTACGTATCTCAGGCATACGTGGTGCAGACACCTCTGCCTGAGTCGGAGGCCACAACTGCCTCGAGGAGTGAGGGCCGCTGGGCTGCCTGGAGGAGCGCGGTACGCTAGGCTGCCTGGAGGAGCGAGGGGCGTCCTGCTGGCCAGAGGAGCGAGGGGCGCTAGGCTGCCTGGAGGAGCGAGCAGCGTCCGGCTGGCCGGAAGAGCGAGGGGCGCTAGGCGCCCTGGAGGCGGGAGGGCCATCTGGCTGCCTGGAGGAATGTGTCGGCTCCAGAAGAGACGCCCGTCGGGCCGTCATTGGGCCCTGAAACGAACCTCGAGGGTTGCTAGACGTTCCCTCTGACGATTCACCCCTGCCCTTCGAACTCTTTGATCTGCTGAATAATCCTTTCATCCTAAAAAAATAATTAATATTTTGTTAAATTAAAAATGAACAATATACCAAATTAAAAATGAACAATACATCCAAATACACCCAAAATACATCCAAATATACTAAATACACCCAAATATACTAAATACACCCAAATACATCCAAATATACTAAATACACCCAAATACATCCAAATATACTAAATACACCCAAATATACTAAATACACCCAAATACATCCAAATATACTAAATACACCCAAATATACTAAATACACCCAAATACATCCAAATATACTAAATACACCCAAATACATCCAAATATACTAAATACACCCAAATACACCCAAATGTACTAAATACACCCAAATACATCCAAATACACCTAAATACACCTAAATACACCTAAATACACCCAAATACACCCAAATACACCCAAATGTACTAAATACACCCAAAATACATCCAAATATACTAAATACACCCAAATACATCCAAATATACTAAATACACCCAAATACACCCAAATATACTAAATACACCCAAATACATCCAAATATACTAAATACACCCAAATACACCCAAATACATCCAAATACATCTAAATACACCCAAATACACTCAAATACACCCAAATTCACCCAAATACACCCAAATATACACCCAAATTCAGTAAATACACCCAATATAATTCAACATTATCACAACATAATACAATTCAACATTATCACAATATAATTCAACACAATTCAATATAATGCAATATATTGAAAAAACAACCCAAATTTGTTCTATAATACAATATAAACATGAAATTTCATACCTAATTGGTTTGGGAGATGAGGGAGGCGGAGTGGAGGCCGGAAACCGTCGAAAATGGCGAAAGAAAATCGAGAGGAGAGGAAGAAACCGTCCGGCCGAGAAGGAGAAGTGGAGAAAGTGGGCTTCTGTTCGGCTGCATTCGAATTTATAGGAAGAACTATAGCCGACGAAATAAAAATTTCGTCGGTTATGGTCCAACTTTAGCCGACGAAATAAAAAATTCGTCGGCTATAGATGGACTTTAGCCGACGACAAAACCCTAATGTCGTCGGCTAAAGTCCAACTATAGCCGACGAAATTGTTTTAGTAATTTCGTCGGCTAAAGTCCACCTATAGCCGACGAAATTACTACGAATGTTAGTAATTTCGTCGGCTAAAGTATATTTTATAATTATTTAGTAAGTTCATGCACAATTTATTTGTTTTATCTTGTGAAACGAAAAACCGACCGTCAGATATCATCATTATGTTGAAACATGTGTGAGGGGAAAATTTCAGCATCATCGGACACACGTAAGGGCTCGATCCGCACGGTCAATCCCGTTGGTCAAACCCCTAAACACAAACAAACGGTGATTTGGCCACCTAAAATACGTATTCTGTCCGGACCGTCAACTACAAATAGTTTCATATCGAGGAGACGCAACTAGCGGTATAAAATTTATACGAAAAATAACCGGCGGAGATAGGGCGTCCTCTATGGCGAACGAATAGAAAAAATGCAATGACCGCAAGTATTGGCACCGAAACTTATCGGAATTACGTGAAATTTCAACCGTAGACATATTTCATCGTTCCGGGCATATCTTATCTCACGACTTTTTTTTGTTTGAAGCATCTACGTATAGTTTGTTTTTAAAACGGAACATTTACTTAACACTTAGTCAATTAGTTATACAACATTAGTAGGCATACTTTGATTGTGACAATCCATCTTGTGAAACGGAAAACCGACCGTCAGATATCATCATTATGTTGAAACATGTGTGAGGGTAAAATTTCAACATCATCGGACACACGTAAGGGCTCGATCCGCACGGTCAATCCCGTTGGTCAAACCCCTAAACACAAACAAACGGTGATTTGGCCATCTAAAATACGTATTCTGTCCGGACCGTCAACTACAAATAGTTTCATATCGAGGAGACGCAACTAGCGGTATAAATTATTATTTTATTAATTTAACTTTAGCCGACGAAATATTAGGGTATTCGTCGGCTATACTTTAGGGTTTAGGGGTTAGGGTTTAGGGTTTAGCCGACGACATATTAGGGTATTCGTCGGCTAAGATACTTTTAGCCGACGAAACATATTATATTTCGTCGGCTAAAACTGTCAAATAGATAAAAAAAACAGTTGGTTTAACCGTACCCATAACAATTTCCTGCATATATAACCAACATTCAGATACATTATGAATTGTAGAGCTTGTACCATATAAAACGCATCAAATTACGTAGTACAAATTCAAATAACTAAGAAGGCTCGTAATCAGAATCATCCGATGAGTCTTCTTCGGTGTCAGAATTAATTTCCGGTAATCTATGCATTTCTACATCACAAGAGTCGTCGTCTGTTTCTTGATTTGGATCCACATCAATAAGGTGAGCGTCTAAATCACGAATTCGAACCGAACGACCCGGTTTAAAATTATTAAGGCGAATTGTAGAGGAGTCAGGAATATCTATTGCACTGTGTTCTTGATACGCAACATTTTCTTCCTCGTCTTCGGCCTCTCCAAGTGTAGCCGCCCGGTAAATGTTTCGAGGGTGCACAAGATTGACTACTTTCCACGCGTCACCCTTAACAAGGTCATCAAGATAAAACACTTGTTTCACCGATGTCGCAAAAACAAAGGGGTCATCTTCGTAACAGCTTGTGCCAGTGTTCACCGATAAAATCCCGTACTGATCAATCTTCATGCTCTGCGAGCTTCTAGTATCAAACCATCTACACTTGAACAGGTGCACGGTCATGCCTTGCCCATAAACGAGTTCCACCACTGAATCAAGAACACCATAATAATCAACTCCATTCCGGCCACCATGCGCCATAACCCCAGAATTCTGTGTTCTTCGTCTGTTGTCTCTCATTTCACATATAAATTGCACGCCATTGACCTTGCACATCGGGTAAACTCTTGACATTATCGGCTTCATAGCTAGAAGTCTTAGTTCGTGAGACCAATTTGGGTGACCATCAAATTGAATATGGTTCATCTGCAACCAAAGATTCAATGTATTATAAATTAATATGAATAATTATGCAATCAAGGAGACTTGCAACATACAAAATTGGAGAATTACATACCCAATCGCCAAAATAGTTCGCGAACTCCTTGTTGTGGTAGTCGAGATCACCTTGAATGTCTGGACAGTGTAGATGGATGTCTTTCCAGTATTCAACTTCTTGACAGTTAATCAATACCCACCAATGGGCTATGACGAGCTCATGGGGTTGCAACTTGTAGGACTCTGGTAAAATTCCATAAACTTCAACATCATTTGAGAGTATGGAAAGGTTAAACTTCGGTTCATCAACCGGCATGGTCTGTGGAGTTTCCTTCAATGCTCCTAGATACAACTTCATGTAGGTGACGCACTCGTGCGCAATATATGCTTCTGCTATACATCCTTCAGGCGCGGATTTGTTAGCCACATAAGCTTTGTAGTCTCCAAGTTGTCTGTAAATAAATAAATTTGTTGTCATATGTTACGATTATACAATGAACATGTACAATAAAAACATTAGGTGTAAAAAACATACCTTTCCATAGGATACATCCAAGTATAGTGTACTGGACCGGTAAGCAACAATTGCTCGGGAAGATGGATCATCAGGTGCGGCATGATGTCAAAAAAATTTGGAGGAAATATTCTCTCAAATTTACACATGATATAAATAATGTCCTGTTGCATTTCCCGGAGATCAGATTTTGTCACTTCCCTTGTGCATAACTTCTGGAAGAATCTTGACAACGCTACTAACGGCTCCACCACCTGACGGGGAAGGAATGGTCGAATGAAAATAGGGAAGAGCCGTTGTAGCAGAATATGACAGTCATGACTCTTTAACCCGTACATTTTATTGTCCCGAATGTTTACACACCGGGCTATATTTCCTGCGTAGCCTGAAGGATACTTCACAGAACTCAACCACCTGAAAATTACGTTCTTCTGTTCAGGCTTCACGGTGTACGGAGCTTGAGGCATTTTTTTCTTCCCTTCTTTCAACCACAAATGTCTTCGTATCTCCATTTTTTTAAGATCAATGCGTGCCTTCGGACCGTCTTTCGTCTTTCCCTCCAAGTTCAGCACGGTTCCCACCACACTGTCACACACATTCTTTTCTATGTGCATCACATCTAGGTAGTGTCTGATCAACAACTTACTCCAGTATGGGAGTTCCCATAATATGCTCTTATGTGTCCAAAATTTATACCTGTCGGGTCTGTCAGGTATTGCCGCCACTATATTGGGATGATTGCTGAGCTGCCCAAAATCATACTCATTAAGCACTGCTAAAATTTCTTCCCCTGTCCATCTTCTAGGAGGCACACCAAGTTCTACAGTCCCATCAAATGCCTTGTCATCGAACCGCCATTCGTGATCATACGGAAGGAGAGTACGGTGACCCAATCTACATATCTTGTTGCAATGACTACTGCTCCCCTCATCGCTTAGGCACTCTGGACAAGCCTTGTATCCCCTAACAACGTTGCCCGGCAACATCCCACGAGCAGGAAAATCACTAATGGTACCAACAACCATAGCATGCATCTGGAACATCTCGTGCATGAACTTATCATAAGTGGGATGACCAACGTCCCAAAAAAACTTAAGCTCTTCAATCAAGGGTCTCAAATACACATCGAGACACTTCCCTGGATAACCGGGTCCCGGAATCAACAAACTCAACATATTGTATTCCTTCTTCATGCACATCCATGGAGGAAGATTGTATGGTACCAAAATCACCGGCCATACACTGTATTGAAGACTCATGTTGCCAAAAGGATTGAACCCGTCGGATGAGAGCCCGAGCCTCACATTTCGGACCTCAGACGCAAAATGAGGAAACTCCCTGTCTATATGCTTCCAGGCCTCCCCGTCAGCAGGGTGTATAAGGGTATCTTCGCCTTGCAATTCCCTATCAGCGTGCCATCTCATAGATTTGGCCGTGTGTGATGACATGTACAACCGTTCCAGCCTATCCCTCAACGGAAAATACCGAAGTACCTTCATAGGTTTCCTATTGCCTGCAGGAGTCAACTTATACCTGTCACTCTGACATACTGGACATGTGTCAAGGTCACCAAGGTCATTCCCTTCTGGATCTTTACCCCAGAAGAGAACACAATCATATCTGCATGCATGGATCTTGATGTAGGAAAGCCCAAGATCTTTCAGTATACATCGGACCTTATGATGAGTGGTAGGAAGACGATGACCGTGGGGCAGCATCGAAGCAGTGTACTGTAGATACTCATCAACAGCCTTCACAGTCGATTTTGTCTCAACTTTAATCTTCATAACGTCCATCACACTTTCAAGAACCGTTTTCTGACAACCGGGGTACACAGGGGTCTGTTGGAAAGCAAGTAGTTTGTTGTACCTGTCAATACCAGCAGTGTTGACAACTCTAGGGAAGGGCTGCACCGGGTCAGACATATACGGTCCTTCAGAGCATACACCCCTCTCATAAGGAAACATATCGTTGATGAAGGCCGTTGTTGGATCGTTGGATGTACTGCCCGTCTCAGAAAATTGCCCATGATCATGCGGACCCCTTGATGATGTTTCACCGTGATATATCCAACATGTGTACTTCTCCCAAAACCCATTACTTTGAAGGTGCTGCCAAACCTTGTCAATTGGAAATTGATACATATCGCTGCGACACTGACATTTAGTGCACGGACAATAGAAAATTGTATTCCCTTTAGCATTATTGATCACATATTCAATAAAACTAACAACTCCTTTAGCATATCTTTTGTCCCATTTTGGAAGCGAAATCCAACTCTTATCCATATCCTGAGAAAATAACATAATATATATGTATAAACGCTAATTAATTAAATTTACGAATCATTCAATTTATATTATATCTGAGTTAACGTACAATTAATATATATAATAATTACTAATTAATATATATATATATATCAACAACTTCATATATATTATCAAACCCAAATCGATCAACTCAATCACACTCAAAACACAATATAATCAACTCTAATTAAAACACAATATAATCAACTCTAATTAAAACACAATATAATCAACTCTAATTAAAACTCAAAATCAATGTGTATAACGAAAATAAAACTCTTAAATCAACTCAAAAACAAGATATATACATATACGTACCTATATATAGCGCCACAAACTAATTTCGGACAGATTTCGACAACACCCAACAATTTCGCCAACCCCAAAACTTTTTCTCTCGTTTTTTCTTTCAAATCAGCTACTGTCTAGATCTGGAAATATAAAGCATTTTAGCCGACGAAATTATATATATCGTCGGCCAAAGTTTTAAAATTTCGTCGGCTATAGTTCACAGACTATAGCCGACGAAAAAAACTATTTTAGCCGACGACACAACATTTCGTCGGCTAAAGTGGACTTTTAGCCGACGAAAATTTAACTTAGGCGACGAAAGTTTTTTTCGTCGGCTAAAAGTCCACTTTAGCCGACGAAAATTTCACTTAGGCGACGAAATTTTTTTTCGTCGGCTAAAATGGACTTTGGCCGACGAAAAAAAATTTCGTCGGCCTGCTAATTAAATATTCGTCGGCTATGATACTTATTCTGGTAGTGTGCATTTTCCATATTTCCTTATCACCGAAATAATGGTATAGATTTTCGATAGGATTTTGGACCAACCAAAATTTGACACGTATATGCTTGTCAACTAAATAATGTCGTTGGATTTCGATAGGATTTTTGATAAGATTTTCGACGAACCAAAAATCGACATGTGTCTGTTTGTCGGTCAAATAATGTCATTGGATTTTCGAAAATATTTTCGACGAATGACGGTTTGACACGTGTAACATGATCTTCAAACTCTATGATCCGAAATTGACCATAAATAGGCTTCATCACACTCTATACTCACTCAACCTTCACAACTCACTTCCAAATTTTTGAAAACACAATCCCTCAATTACTTCTCCACATTTCCTGATCACTACGATGAGCTTCTTTCGCAAATTGTTGAAGCAAGGGCAACAACACAATCAAGAGGATGCTGAGATGATGGATACCATGATGACTAATGCGGCCATGTTGATGACACATCTTAATACATCTGATCAACCACAAGGACGAGGTTCACGCCCTGGTCGCTCTCCTAATCACCCCAGAAATAGGGCAACTGGGGGAGCAAGTCTCATGGCTGATTACTTCATCGAGCGTCCTATCTTTAGGAAGGAAGAATTTCGTCGGAGGTACCGAATGTAGAAGCATGTGTTCAACCGTATCATGACGAAGCTCTGCAACCACGACACTTACTGGCATCAAAAAGGTGATGCCGTTGGAGAACTAGGGTTGCTGCCCGAACAAAAGATGACAGGTGCCCTTCGAATGTTAGCGTATGGTGCAGCTGCTGACCAGTGTGCTGAGATATGCAGGATGGGTGAATCTACTACACTAGAGTGCATGAAGAAGTTTTGCCAATAGGTGGAATATCATTTTGGTCCAGAATATCTCCGTGCCCCAACAAAGAGAGACCTCCAAAGGCTTCTTGCTAGGGCTGATCAGCGAGGTTTTCCAAGAATGATCGGAAGCATTGACTGCATGCATTGGGAGTGGAAGAACTGTCCAGCCGGATGGCATGAAGCTTATGCTGGTCGGAAGGGTCGTCCCACCATCATACTAGAGGCGGTGGCCTCGCATGACACGTGGGTGTGGCACTCTTTCTTTGGTGTGCCAGGAGCTCAAAATGATATCAACGTCCTCGATCAATCACATGTCTTTGAAGGGCTCATAGCTGGAAACACCCCGGCTGTGACGTTTCACGTCAACGGAAGGAGATACAGCAATGCTTATTATCTGGCTGACGGAATATATCCAAGGTACTCAACATTTGTGAAAACTATTCCAAACCCTGAATCTCAAGCACAAAAACTATTTGCAAAGAAACAAGAAGGATACCGCAAAGATGTAGAGAGGTGTTTCGGCATCCTGCAATCTCGTTGGGCTATCATTCGCCATGGAGCTCGGTTACACAAGAGGTCGACACTAAAAAGCATAATGATGGCTTGTATTATATTGCATAACATGATTGTAGAGGATGAATTTGAGGAAAGCAGATTTATCGAGCCGGAAGAAGAAGATCTTCTAAACCCACAAGCTGCAAGAGTTTATGATGGGCCCGTGGATCATCAGGGCGTTCAAATTCCTTTTTTACCTGTGGGAAGAGATGGACGAAACTAACATGCATTTTGGGATCGTATTGACCACCTCGAGTCAGCTTATATCCACAACATTCTTCAAAATGATTTAGTGGAGCACAACTGGGCTTTAGAAGCCAACCAACAATAATCAATTGGGCACTGTATTTTAATTCGTTAATGTAATTTATTTTGCATTGTATTTTAATTTGGTATTCTAATTTTATTTTGCATTGTATTTTAATTTGAAAATTAGAATGAATTAGAAAATAAAATTCTTTCATATATAATAACTTGAAATTGAGGAACATAAAATAACATAAAAATATTACAACAACATAATATCACTCTTCATCAAAGTGAACATAATAACCATCACTTGTGCTACTACTCTAATTCATTTTTCTCATGATATCCGCTTTCCTCTTTGTGTGCCACATCAACTTTCCCGGGGTCATAACACTCCTATCCATTGTCATAATTCTTGTTTCTTCTTCCAACTCCGCAACCGTATCACGTCGGGCCAACCTTGCTTCCTTTTGCTTTTCAAGTTCTAAGCCCTCCCTAGCCAACCGAAGGTTCTCCTCATCTCTTCTCATGCTAGCCTCCATAAATGCTTTTTGATTACATTGCATATTATGAAAGACCGCCAAAGACATCTCTTCTTTCTCCGTCATACCTTTTTTTCCTTTCTTCTTTGCTTCCTTTGCCGCCTTTACTCCCATAGGTCTAACCGGACTCAATGGACGAGGTATCTCTTGGTTTGGTGGCGGAGTTGTGTATCCTTCTTCATCATCCAAGTTAATATGCTCATCCGCGTCGGTATGCTCATCCGTTTCATGAAGCACGGGGGATGGAAAATTTCGCTCAAACGGAGAAGAAGTGCTACTCCCAACAATCACGAAATGAGGATGATTTTTTACCGCTTCATAACATTCCTTGCAAGTAAATTCCTTTTTAAAATCTTTGTAAAATAATGATTGAGCTTGAGTTTCCTAAAACACACAAAAAAACAAAAATGAGACATATATGAAAATTTAATTAAACAAACAAAATTAAATTGAAATATTTAGTATATGACAAAAAACATAAATGAAAAACCGATTAGGCATACCTCATCAACCAAATTCGTCCCGCTAGCCGCACGATCTCTTGCTTTTGCTACCGCTATAGACCACTTCTTAAGCATTCTCTTCAAGCGTGGAAAACGTGACTCGAGCGCAACTTTGGAACGAGCTTTTTGTGAAGGATCGTCGGGATTGCCACACCAATTTTTCTCATAATCTTCATATATTTTCTGCCACAAATTTCCTTTCGCTTGGTATCGGCCGGTAATGTTACAAGTGGATTGCCGTACCCAAGAAACACATAGCTGCAAATCTTCAGAGGGAAGCCAAGTAGTCATTTTCTAAGAACACTGAAAAAAAATATTGAGGGGGGAGGAGAAGATATGAGGGAAGAAATTAGAAGTGGTGTAAATTATGAAGAATAGAGTTTGGGTATTTATAGGGGAAGAATTGACCGTTGTACAAATATTACCGTTCGGAAGCAAACGGTCGACTGCTGAGCCAATGACACGTGTCGGCTGCTGATTGGCCAACGACAAAAAGCTGTCGGCCACCTTTTTTTTTAATTTTTTTATCCGCGCGTGCAATGCACGCGCCAGCTTTTTTTTTTTAAAAAAAAAAGCCGGACGCCACATGCATGGGTCCCACCTCAACTGCCTCCATCACAGAGGCAGGCCCCTCTAGCTTGCCTGCCTGCCTCTCTGCTTTTCTCCGCGTGGGTCCCAGCTGCTTTTCTCCTTCCATTTGCAGCCGCTGCATATACTCTCTCCATCAATCAAGCAATTAAGCTGCTGAATTGATGTGATGGAGCTGCTCGCTGCATCTGCTCTTATGAAACTGATCACTTGTATTTTTTAATAAATAACTTGGTGTATCTTTAAAGTTTAGACCCAGTTTTCATTTTGATTTTGAGAAGCTGTTGTGTGGGGATGTTGTCGGCTTCTCGTCGCAGCCGTCACCACCTCCGACGCGAGTCCGTTAACTCCGTTCGATGCCAAGTTTGTTCATGGTATGAAGTTTATTCATGTGCATAGCCTCTAATCATCCTTTGGGTTGAGTTTTTAAAGCCCAGATCTAATATAACATCAAAGGAATTATTCATCTCGAAGACATGCATGGGATCCAAGTCTGATGCATCATTGATGTCAAGCTTTGTAGCAATGGTTGAGTCTAATTATATGTTTTCTTGAGGTTTTTACCTAGAACTACAAAACTGATACCGTGATTATCATGAGCAAACAATGTTTTAAAAGGTTAAGGCGTAGCTGAGGCTGTTCCGAGAGAGCCTCAGCAAGACCAAGGTGTAAGCCTTATGCAAAATAAAATTAAATATAGCTATTAGACATGAGCAATATAAGAAAATTATGTATTAACTAACAAAACTTAATCTCTATCTCTTGTTTTAGTCATTATGTATTAACTAACAAAACTTAATCTCTATCTCTTGTTTTAGTCATTTTTGATAGCTAGATTTAATCTATATCTTTCATATTTTTCTTTCTTTTGTTTTTTAGCTGATAGAAGAGCAGTTCCACTTCAATTAGGATCCTACTATTAGATAAGTGTTGTTATTTGAATTCTGAAGGGGAAGATAAAAGGAAGAGAACTATCTAATATTCAAGTCTCTAATAAGAACGGCGAGAGTCAGGCTAAGAAACTCCCTTCTGATCCGAATTGTAAACAATTCCTCTTTTCTTTCTATTTTTTTCTTTCAAAAAGCAGTTCATATATCTTCTTTCATCTCTATCTTAACTTCAAACATAAACCAAATCCAAGGAAGAAAAGAGGTCAGTAAATTTAGATTTCTTCTTTCGAACAAAAAATAATTAGGCATAAGCTTTAGACGCCTTGCTCTGGGTCTTCTGCGCCTTGCACTCCTTGTGCAGCACCTTTAGCACCTAGGTAGCAAAGCTGACTCAGTAAACTAACCGCCTCACGCCTTTTGAGCCTTAAGGCGCGCCCGAGGGGCGTTTTTTAAAACATGGTGAGCAAGTCACGAATTTTATTTTTCCATGCGCAAACAAAAACTAAACGGGGATTAACGACACCGTTTCTCTCTCTCTCTCTCTCCTCATCGGCTAAACTCTGTTCGGTTGTCCCTACGAAGCCAAGTTCCTCGTCTTTGTTAGCTTGTCGTCGTAGTTCCCAAGCCGAGCCACCATAGCCCATCGTCGTCGTTCATAGGTTGATTTTGGTGTGGGCATGTGTTCTGATGCTGGAATCGATAAGTGCAGCATGGTCCTAATCAAAATCTAGTTTGTGAGAAAAGGTTAGATCTGACCTCTCTCTCAATCTATTGTTATGGACTGGATCTTATCCAGACTCGTTCCGGATCCGTGGTTTTTAAAAGGGTTTAAATCAAAAATGTGACCCGTTGATTCGTTAAGGACCCGGATTCGTTAACCCGTTTACTAAACGGATCAGATCCGGATCTTGGTTGATCCGATCCGTTAAGGACCCAGATCCGTTTAAAATAATTAAATAATATTTATATAAATATTAAATAATATGATAATTATCTAGATAATCTAAACATTCATATCTAAATTGCCTTTAATGTATAATTTGATGAAGTTGAAGGTTGTTAATACCTATGTATCTATGCTAAACAAACATTGGAGGCCAAGTATTTTAATTATATTAGCGTACCGTTAAGGAGTATTGTAGGCATGTTGACCTATCAAAATATGACATGTTAATCAATTTAAACCCTATCATTGTACTTTGGTAAGTAGGGATCGTTCTAGACCGGGGACACTAGGGAAGAACTTATTTCTGCAAAACAGATAGTTAGAAATATTCACACAATATAAACAAATATATACATAAAGAATAATATGGGGGGTTTATATGAGTTTCGGCAATAAACAAAACAAAAAAATAAAACAAGAACAAATATGTACAAGATTGGTCACTTTATCGTTTCAAGAACATAACAAGTAAACTCCGATTAGCATGCAAATAGTTTTATGAAAGGTTAAATTATCTTATTTATGTGTTTCACAATTGCAAATTAGTTCCAACCCTTAAGACTTCTCAAGTGTTTAAAGTTGTCTCAGCGCTCAACCCTAAACTATGTGACTACTTGACTAAACTGTCTCAGCGCTCAATCTAATCAAGCAACACTTACCGTCCACGAGTCGTTGGAGACATGTTTCCTAGGTATGGCGTCACTCATCCTATTCCACATGCAAATCTCTCACCCTACCATCCCTTGTAGCACCTAGGACCGAGTTGTCTTAGCGCTCAACTCGACCTAGAATACCACAGCACATGAAACACCCCCCTAATAGCTAACCTGTTGCAATCAAGCTAACCTAAAGTTCGATTATCTGCTCGGGAGATGATTAACTAACTTAACAATTGTTAAACACACAAATACATATTCTTTAACTTCTTTTACAACCCTAACATGCATACTAAATCGTTATTCAACATGCATAACACAAACAAATCACAAAGAAGAGCAAGTAATCATACATGTTAAACAAAACCAAAAACCATAATTAACTTTACACAGTAAATATACATGAACAACCTTAGGATTTTCATCCCTAACCTACCTATTACAGTCGGCAAGGATGGGGAAGGAATTCGGCAAAGGATGAAGGCAGTACGGCAATGAAAGGTTGCGGCAGTGAGGTGGTTCGGCTGCTTATATGATTTCTGTGTGGAGGGTTTTTAGGTAGAGTCTAGGCTAGCTATAAGACTTAAAACTGATAAAGGACCCCCTAAACACGAGCTATACAGACCCTATTTATACAGAAACATTGAAGAGAAACCCTAGCTGACTCGGTTAAGGAAAGGCAATCCTATTCCAACTCGGTTTCCTTATTGCTCAATGATTCCTCCTTCAATGCAGCTTCTTATCCGAATTTGGACTCCTTCTTCTGATTCCTTGGACCTTCCTACATGTTTATGGATTCATGTAGGCCTCATGTACGAAATCTTGGGCTTTGATGGCAGCCAAAACCAATGATAGGTCCAGCAAGGTCAGCTTTCCCGGTTTGACCGGGAAACCTTACACTTAACCAAAATATGGCTGCCTTGATGCTTCTTCGTATTTTCTTCTTTTGTCCAGCTTCCTAACACTTCATTAAGGTCTTGATACATCTATTGACAAATTTGGGAAGCCTTTTGGTGAAGAATCATCTCCCAAAACTCGTTAGACAACTTAGGCAGTTTCTGCCCAGTTTTGCAGCCTGACCTCTGTCCACTGTTTTGCTCATAACTCCTTCGTCTCAACTCCGATTGCTACGATCCAAATGGGGTTGAAAAGTAGACACACACAGCTTTAATTCCATATGTGGCACGCCTTCTAACTCCTCCTGGATCTTGAGATATGATTTTCCAAAGTTAACGTACGTTTTCTGGCAGATTCTGTCCGAGAGCAAAACAATGTCCAAAAGTGTTTCTTCTTTTCCGTGGCCTCACTTGTTGTCATTCATGAGTCCGTTCATCATGATTCCTGATACGTTAAGCGTATTTACCTGTCTTCTGCACATTTAAACAAGATACATCAAAACTGACAGGGTAACAAAATAACGAATCATAATAAAACGTCCAAGTGCTAGTCCAAAAACGGTTTTCATCATTTAAGTGCAATTTTCTGTATAAAAACGGCTAGTAGCCACAACTCTACGGAAAAACCCTCTTGACTCTAAAACAAGTAAAAATAAACATACTAAGGCAAAAACAAAGTATAAATGGAGGTGAAAATCTATTAAGAACATGGCGTAAAACGCACTTATCACATGTAATTCAACTTTTGATGTAAATATTTATTTTCTTATAAAATTTCATCAATGTTTTATAATAAAACTATGAAATTATTATTAAAATTTGAAATATTTATTATTATAAACGGATCGGATTAACGGTCAGGTATCTGTTGACCCGCCGGATCCGGATTTGGATCGAGCTATTAAAGATCCGACGGGTAACGGGTCAGATCCGGATCTAAAATTTCTATTACGGATCTGCATCCGGATCTAGGTGGATCCGATATAAATTTGATCTATTTACAGGTCTAGCCTTAGTCCATTAAGAAACCATCATTGGCTGCCACCTCGATTGACCCATCGTGTTGACTCACCCAATGTCAGCTGATTCCACCTCCAAATCCTCTCTAATCCTTCATTGTAGAAGCTCTCTCTCTCTATCTCTCTCTCTCATCATAATCACCACCTCTAACAAGTCATATATATTTGATTCCCTCCCTCTGACCTCGATGTGCACCTTGTCCTCGATATGTAATCAAGAGCGCCGACGAGGTCGACCTCCACGTGCGGTGATGAGCAATAGATCTGAGCAACATGGTGTGCAAAACGATGGTTAGAACCGATCTTAGATCTAAGTCCTCATCCATATGTAAATTGACGGTGCCGACGAGATTGACCTCCACTTACGGTGATGAGCAGTAGATCTGGGCAACGAGGTATGCAAAACGACTACCGAAATCCCTGAAATTGAATGTTATGGTGATTTTGGGGCTTTAATTTGGTTAGGTTTCATTAGTAAATATTAGATTCAAAGTTATTTTTGATGGTGTGAATGAAATCAAAGACGCAGCATTTCTGCATGGTTGATTGGTGGAGGGCTCGATTCTAGACAGATGCGAGGCCTACGGTTTGTTAAGGACGAGGGAGAGCGTGAAAGAGGAGGAGTGCTCCTCCTCGTCAGAGACTTCGTACCGATTGAGACTATGTTTGATGACGTTAGAATTGGAATTGGATTTGGAATTAGAACTGAATTTGGGGCAAGGTAGTTATAATTTGTAAAGCTGAGAAGGAAGAACAAGTTATTCTCTCTCAATTAGATTTTTTTTTCAATAGAGATGGGAAGATTGTGTTCTTTGGTGGTGGTGTGAGGCGCATTGGTTGCGTTAAGGAGTTTAGGGTTCAAAACTATTGAGGGTAAGTAATACTACTGAGAGTCAGTAAATTATAGAGATTAGTAAAATTATTGAGGGTAATTAATCATCACAAATTAGGTTGGAGCCACTAGGTTAGGTCTAAGTGAGGGAGATGATATGTCTAACATATAATGGTATTTTAACCTTTTTACTTAGTTCTGTTGAATGTCAGTAAACTTCATTTATTGTAATGCTATTAACTCTAAAAAAGTGTAATTGTAATAACCCTAAAAATATGTAATGTTACTGACCCCCAGAAATGACGTAACGTTACTGACCCTCAGTAATGATATAAGAGTAATTTCGTAATTTACTATTAGTTTAAATGAATGAATAATAAGTTATTAATAAAAATAAAAAACAATTTGTCAACGATAATTAAATGACCATAGCATTTCTGCAGAATGTATCGACAAATGCAGCACAGCCTCAACTCTAACCTCTTGAAAGCTCTCACAAACCCGTTACAGCTCTCACCATATAAAAATCAAGACAAAACAGAAGAAAAGAATGGAGGCGCTACCCATCCCGACGGAGACGTACAAGCTCGGGTTCATCGGAGCTGGTAAAATGGCGGAGAGCATCGCCAGAGGAGTCGTCCGATCAGGCATTCTCCCCGCAAATCGCATCACCACCTCCCACTCCAGCCCTTCTCGACGCCAAGCCTTCGAGTCCTTTGGCGTCCACCTCCTCCCTCGCAACGACGACGTTTGCTCTCTCTCTCTCTCTCTTGATCATCATCCCTGCAATCTCCAATAATACATATTTATGTGATGCGTCTGTCTCTGTCAGGTGGTTCAAGAGAGTGATGTTGTCATTTTCTCTGTCAAACCTCAACTTGGTACGATTGGAACCTTTCTTCATTTTCTAGACATAACTACTTTTGTTCTTGTTTTTAGTATAAATTTGTGATATCATGCAGTTAAAGATGTAGTTCTGCAACTGCGGCCGTTGCTTTCCAGAAAGAAGCTGCTTGTTTCAATTGCAGCTGGAGTCAAGTTGAAAGATCTTCAGGTTCTCTCAGTTTCACCATCCTATTACTCTTATCTGCATCTCCATTAGTTATTAATGAATGCTTTCTTTCTTGCATGTGAAAAAAAAGAAGACAAAATCGTAGTCTTTGTGCATTGATTTCACATGTCCTTGAGCTCTTAGTCTTTCTTACATATGCATCATATTAGAGTAATTTTCTTTCGTGCTTTTTGTATTTTGCTTACCAATTTGTTCCATCTTCCTCAGGATTGGGCTGGTCATAGTCGATTTATCAGGGTAATGCCCAACACTCCTTCTGCGGTTGGTGTTGCAGCATCAGGTATCTTTCAATCATGTTATTTTTTCTTCCAAATTATTGTGATTTTATTTTAAATCTGAGGCTCAGGCCCAATAATGTGTAAAATGATTATTATTCATAATATTAGGTTGTAGCAAGGATATGTGTAGTCATGCAGTACACTCACTGCCTAAACACTAGGATCATAACACATAGATGTTGTAGGGTTGAAAGAGAAAAATATGAAGTGGGAATCACTCCCGCGCTTCTCATCCAAGCACACCAATATTTATAGGTAAGATTCTCAGACTAGCATTATTGATAGGTAAAACTGCATACTTCCCAATTGAAGCATACGAGATTTGATACACCATAGTTGAGAGACTTCTAGGATCAGATCATTATTCACTCCCTCAAATCTGCGATAAATATCGGAAGAGCAGTTAGCTAGCTGTAGAAAAGGGAATGGTTAGGTGCGCTCCCCTTTTCCATTTTTTTTCTCATAGACCTTAAAAATGTTTGACTATGATGTCCTCATAGGGATGAACAAGTTGTCCTATGGACTACCAAATTATTACTTACATTGTTGATATGTTCATTTATGAGGATTGGTCCATCCAATCAGCTTTTCAGTTCTTATGCCACATAGAGCAATAAAGGTAATTTTATGTCTAGTAGGTTCCTAACTTCTAAAGCATGGAGTACCCAGCTGCCTTCAGAACTCTGAAATATGACAAGTAGCAGAGTTGAACATACTGAACCCCACACTATTTCCTTTCTCATTATATGTTCAACAAATGCTTGCAATAAGAGACCTATCCGCCTCAGTGACGATAAGACATGTAAATTGCAGATTACCTTACTTCATTTGGTTGGATGCCAAGTTTATAATATGATATTTTGAATATTATCTGTTTAGTTTGTCATAAACTTCATGGTTAGCATATGGGGTTTTAAACTCTTGCCTCATTTTTCCCTTTATATTTTTTTAATTTGGTGTTAAGCGTTTGTATGAGTTGAATCATTATGGTGAAGTTCTGATCCTATGTTCAAACAGTGTTAAGCCTGGGAGGAGCTGCAACAGAACAAGATGGAGACTTAATAACTGAATTGTTTGGATCAGTAGGCAAGATTTGGAAAGCTGATGAAAAGTTGTTTGATGCAATTACTGGCCTAAGGTATGTAACTTCAAGTCATCAAACAAACTCATATTGCAACTACACACAAGTTAAGTGGAATGATAATGATGTGTTCCTCTTTCCCTGCTCTTTCAAAGAATGCAATGTTTCTCATTCAAGTTTTTTTATTTTTGAATTGTGGTTTGATTAACGTCTTGGAAATTACAGTGGCAGTGGTCCTGCATATATATATTTGGCTATTGAGGCTTTGGCAGATGGAGGAGTTGCTGCAGGTCTGCCACGAGAACTTGCATTGGGTCTAGCATCCCAAACTGTAAGTCAGATGACATGCTAAAGCAGTCACATGATATTACACCATTGTATCTGTGTGTGTGTGACATGTGCCTGATATCTTTCTCAAAATCTTGACAATGCAGTTGATCAGTACGGATATATTGCATGTAATAAATCCCAGTAAATAATCATTATACTAAAGAAGTCAAACCATATTACCAATAATTAAAGGATTCAGAATTGTTTTTTAAGTGTCAACTTTTTATGAATACTCAGTTCCGAAATCTGAAAGATAATAAATGAAAATTTCTTTTCTTTTCCAGATATATTAAAAATATTTGCTCGTACACAGATTCAATAGTAATATTGTCTCATTGAGCAAATGTTATTGTTTATTTGTGTTAAATATATATATTATGTATATGTACTTGGGAGCAGCATTATATGGTTTATTTTCCTTTAGGTATTGGGAGCTGCATCTATGGCTAGTAGTTCTGGGAAGCATCCAGGTCAGCTAAAAGACGATGTAACATCACCTGGTGGAACTACCATTGCTGGCATTCATGAGCTGGAGAAGGGTGGATTTCGTGGAATATTGATGAATGCAGTTGTTGCCGCTGCTAAGCGCAGCCGAGAACTTTCACAGAACTAGTCATATTGATATAAGCAATGAATTCTCTTTCTTTGGGTCCTCTTAGATAGAAATATGTTTTGTCCGTTTTTGGGCCCTCATAAAAAGTTGGTTCAGAGAAAATCCTAGATTCTTATATGTTCTTTTTAACCGTCGGGGTTGAGGTAATAGATTGAATGTTGAGGCACCTTCAAGGATGGATTGTAGGTATCTGTGGGGCAACATTTACTTATTCAAAATAAAATATTTATATTTGTTGTTGTTGTTGTTGGTCTGATAGTAATGTAAGCTCAATTACTATTGGCAGTAAGTGTGCACAAAATGTACATTAATATTGGCTTTATAGGGTTGGAGAAACCACAATATTCGCCGTCTAATAAAAGTGATCAAAGTTCTCGAGGGTCTGTGATTAGTCTCTGGAACATGAGATTATGATCTGTGGGGTTTGATGTTAATGGAATCAGGAGGTAGAGTGACTTGTGGTGCTGACACCAGCTGCTAAATAGGAGAATAAAGGTAAAGGGACTCATTCTCCAGCTCTTTCATCATAATCAGTGACATGAGATGCACTCAAAGTCGTACAGATCAACATTCTAACGAGTGACTATATGATACCAAAAGCTTCATATCCTAAACAATAGTCATTTTCCAAACCTGTATACATAAGATGAGATCTATTGAGTACATTCTTGTTAAAGATTAGTTAAAAACTTTATACTTTAATGATTTATTACACTCATTTTTTAATTATATTTTTTCATCTTAACCGTTCAGTTTATAGGTCTATATAAGTATATCACTTCTACAAATTTTCAACCAAATTGGTGATCGTTAAGGAATATAAATAGATCAAATAAATGGACTATCCAAATATGTCAAACAAGAGTCGTTCAAGTTTATAATTGATGAATCATATTTATGAATGCCTTAACGATTTTCAATTTGTATGAAAATTTGTAGGGATGATTTCGTCATATATATCTACAAGTTATAAGGTCGAGATGTGGATATAAGATCAAAAAGTGAGAAAAGACGAACAGTCATAAACTAATCCTCAACTTTGTGGTCCTTAATAGAACTATTCCCATAATGTATATACAATTAGGATCATATAACACTAGACCCAGTACTTTTTTTTCTTACTATATAATATACTAGCATTTACCGGTGCAAACGGTGTCAAAAAAATTTGTTTTCAATTTGACTCTCACTATCCCACTCTCTCTTCAATACCTATCTCCATAATTTTTTTATCTATTTATTTTGTTTATCTATTTTTAGTTATTTACCTTATTAACCCTTGTGTATATCACTTCTTATTTCTTTGTAATTTTGGTATTTTTAGAAGTTTAAAAATTTGATGAAACTAAACTGACGACACTACCCACGTAGATATATACAGTTTTTTTGGTAATAAAAAATTTAATGCCCTCACGCAGGATCGAACTACGGACCTTCAGTTTACAAGAAGGACGCTCTACCAGTGAGATATACAGTTAGGAATATATAAACACTAGAACGAGTACTTAAAAAATAATTAATAACTCACACCCTAACCAGCACCCAAAAAAGCCAGAGTTGTCTTTTTTTTTTTGGCGCAGAGAGTTGTCTTATTTAGACAGGCACTTTGAAAATGGCAAGAAACGAAGAACTGTTTACTATGAATGAAGCTCTGAAACAGAGTATCAAAATCCATGAAGAGTCATCTAAGGAGGAGTTGTTCAAAAACAAAAATGAAGCAAGGGAACGGCTAGTGCAGACTCTGCAGTTTCAAATCCTGAAACCAAAGCTCCAAAAGGTTCCGGACATGCTCCGAGATCAAGCAAGTTTAGAGAAATACTATATGCCAAGGCAGTAGCACTTGGTCCTTTCCATCATGCTAAAGAAAGGTGTCAACTGGCAGAGAAGTTCAAGCTTGCACTGACCGCAAAATTTGTCGAAGACAGTGGCTGTCCAGCTGAAGACTTGCACAAGATCATTGAGGACAACATCAACACACTAAGGGACTGCTATGATGAGGAAGCAACAAGGTCTTACACCGATGAGGCCCTCACATAGTTGTTCTTAGATGGGTGTTCAACCTTACAGTTCATATACTCATTTATTAATAGAGAATTGGCAGATTTCAAGATCAAGAGGGATCAGGTGGCTTTTGCATTACAGGATTTGTTCTTGCTAGAAAATCAACTCGATCCCTTACAAAGTTCTCAAGCTGTTGATGAGCAAAGCAAACAGCAGGAGTTTAATAAAGACTTCCATGCTTTTGTTCAAGACAACATCATGGCAACAACCAAACACGGGCACAAACAGAAAGAAGTGCGTTAACCAGAAATTCTTTGCATAGACATGAACGAGCCGGATCAGAAAGAGCCAACTCATCTTCTCTAGCTTCTCCGGACAGAAATGCTAGAGACAAAAAATGACCATGGCAACGAAAACTGTCCAAATCAGCGACAATCGTTCCGCAACATACAGGAGCTGAAAGCAGCAGGGATCCAGTTAAAGGCTAGTAAGAAAAGCACATTGAAGGACATATCTTTCGAATCTCTAGGCTTTGTTGGATTCCTACATCTTCCACCAATATCAGTAGACGACTCCATGGGGCCTAAGTTCCTGAACTTGATAGCCTATGAAATGTGTCCAGATTTCCAAAATGATTTTGGGGTCACCTCTTACATATGCTTCTTGGATTCACTGACTGATTATGCTGTAATAACCCAGAAATTTAAATGTTAATTTCTAATATTGTTTAGAAATTAATTAGTAGAATTGGTGCGTATTCGTACTTTCGAGAAGAGTGTCGAAGTGTTCGCAGTCAAGATATGCTCGGAAACGTCTTATTTAAAGGGTCAAATGTTGACTTTTTGTTTCGTCGAGTTTCTTCAAAAACTTCCTTCAAGAGAGTTGTAGCGCTCGACGATACGAGTCCGTAGACATGCGGCATGTGTGAATCGGATATCGTGTGAAAAAGTTATTATCTTTTGAAGTTGGGTTCCAATTTTGGAAAATATATAAATAGAGAGGATGAGTTTCTAAAAATGCAAAAAGCCCATTTTCTTCTCTCCCTCCACGTGCGCGCGTTCCCTTCACTATCTGAGATTTTGAACTGACCCGACCCGAACCCGGCCGACCTGACCCAACTTTTGTGGCGAGCTCCGGCCACCTGAGACGTCGAGGCCGGTCAGAATCTCTTCCTCTCCTCCGTGCAAGCCTCCTTGTGGTGGCGGCGTGGTCCAGTTCGGCCTGGAACAGCGCAACTGAGCCTAAACAGTGGCGGCGGTGACTCGGTTTCGATCTGGTTGTTGCCCTGCCGTTTGTGGTGGTTCTAGGAGCTGAAACCACTCTCGTTGTGATCATCACCTCCTTCTGAACACGCTGGTGTATCTCTTGAAGGTTAATTTGGAGCGTGGAGGTGCAGATCACGAATTCTTCCTTTCGGGGCAGTTTTGGGCTGCTTCTTGTCCGAATTGATCGAAACTTCAGGCATTAAAGTTGTTCCTCTTGCTTTGATCTTCAACTTTCATGTTTTGAGTTTGTTGAAATTCGGCGTTTTGATAGAGGCGCGTGACGTCCACGCGCCGTCGGCTGTTGCTGCGCGTGTAGACGCGTTCGGCGGTTCTGGGAGTTCTGGTTGCTCCTATAAGCTTCCTAGGGGTGTTGTGGTTGCATGTAGGTAATTTTTGGGTGAAGTTTGCAGGTTTGAGGGTGGTGGCATGTGGGGCCCATGCGCAGCTGCCTGTGACGGAGTGTGGCGGCACGTCTGACATCCTCAGGGGCAGTGAGTTGTCCCAGGTTTATGCACTCGTCGATACGAGCGCGTGGATATATAATTTGCCTGTGTCGGTTATCGTTTTGTGTGCGTAGTGCTTTGTCGAAGTTTATTTACCTTCGGTTTCTACCGAAGGTAAATCTATTGTGTGTTTCGGTGTGGTTGAAGGGTGATGAAATTCGCTTAATTGAAGGTTGATTATTTTGAAGGATTGGAGTGTGACGTTCAGTCGGATTGAGTCATTATTGCTTTTGTGTGGCACTAAGGTTGATTGTATATATTGTTAGGTGTTTTATTGATCGACCAAGTGTTAAGGACTTTCCATGTGACGTTAGAAGGCGTAGCAGGATTTTCGAGGTAAGTAAATCTCATTAAAGTTCTGTTTGGTTTTATATATATAATTATTAGGCGTAATTATATTTGTTGTTGCGGAAAGAATATTATGTGAGAATATTCGTGGGAATATGCGTATTTATATATATTTGAGTTTTGTATATACGCGTATGATTATAATATATCGTTAATATATTATGGAGCGGCGTGAACCAAGTGAGATAATGCTCACCTCATGAACCATAAATGTAAAAATGTTATTCATGCGGTGAGCATTATCTCACCTGGTTCACGGTGGAACCATTATTACATTTATGGTTCATTTGTCGTAAAACTATAAAATTGTTTTTTTGGAAACCAGATTATTGATTTAAAATAAATGAACTTGATCGACTACGATCCATTGGTAAGTAAAATGAATTTCACTTATAAAACGATTGTAATCAGTTTTGCGACTATGAACTATAAAAAGGTGTGATGACGGGTTGAGATTACGTCATTACTAAGAATGAAGTATTGCTCTTCAATATTAAGAAGAGAATGTTATATGTGTTGGTCATTTTTATTGACGTGGACACTCCCATGATTTTGGGATGTCAGATGGAGCAAAAATTGGACTAGTGGAGATGTTGATGTTGACTCACGACATATGTGCTGTCACGCCCCGACCCAAGATTACCTCCTTAACCCTGGGTTAAGACGTGCGGGACCTAACACAAGAGAGATTTACTCGAAATCTCCTTTGAGCCAGGATAACCCTATTCAAACAGTCCAAACGGTGCCGGAATAGACCTCAAACCGGAGGTTATCCCGATTCCCACATTTGGATCTCAAATCAACCATTTAAAGAACCTAAGGGTTCTAATAATATTTGTGATTGCACCCGAATCCCGGTCAGGCTGCCTACGTACCCTGTATTCAGGGATCAAGCCACACTTAGCTCTTGTATTAACTAACACCCTAACCGGGCGAATCCCGCTATTCTATTTATCGGTTGCTTTCTAAATGAGGATAGCATACACCTAACGCATATCCTGAGTTAACCTCTCAAATGAGGTATCCACCGACCAACTAACCCTCGGGATTAACCAGAACATCCCACTATTCGTAACAATAACATCCACACACAACAAGACAGATAATAAGGGCAACCACACGAGAATAACCCACAATGACACATAAATATAAATATAAAGCATTGTGGCATCCACGTAATTAACCAATCCTCCAGAGGCATAACTGTAATGTCAACTGGAAGGTACCCTTGTAGTTATACTAAACTGTCAAGGGCAATAAGGTCAATTCCACCTCAATGGCAGTTTGGTAGATATGTTAAGCTGTCAGGGGCAGTATTGTCTTTTTACCCCCAGTGACAGACGTGTGATTATACCAAACTGTCAGGGGCATTTTTGGGATTTTAGTCCCAAAGGCAGCCTTGTAAATATACAGTTATGGCAGGGGTATTCTTGGAATTTCTGCTCTAGTGGCAGTCCGGTAAAAAACTCAACTACCAGGGGTATTTCTGGGATTTAACCACGATGACACCCCTGTAATTACCCTAAACTGCCAGGGCAGTTCTGTCATTTTATAGTCACGGTAAATCGGTAAAAACCTGGATCTACCACAGTAAAAACCTGAAAATTTATCCCATTTCACCCTAGCCTAAACCGGTCAACTGGTTTGGCCGGAAATCCGAGATTTCCCGGCCAATCTCCCTATCCTAATCCATTCAACAACATCACACATCAACAGTAACAACAACAATGTTACACAACAATTCGAAACATAAATCCTAGAGGACAGAATTTACCCTCTGCCTCTACTCCGATTTCGAAGACAGCAGCCCCAATTCTCCTCCAGCTTGACCTCCCTTGCCACCCACAACCTCACCACCGTCTCTTAAACCCTGGAGCACGGCCATTGGAGGCTCACCGGAGCGTTCGTCCAACCCAATACTCAGACAGTGACGCAGTAGAATGAGGAACTCCGATTAGGCTTCAATCCAACAAACAAAACACACATGAAGGAAGCAAAAGAGACGAGAAGGAGATCCTTACCTTCCACACGCCCTAACACCACCTGGTTTGTCAGAAACCGGCAAAACACAGCCGCTCTCCTCCTCCCTCGATCTCCAGCCACAGTGATTGTTTAGAAGTTTGGAGGGCTGGGTTAGGTAGAGGAGGAAGAGGGGAAGAAGATGGGAGTGGTCCGCCGTCCTGGGGCGGCCGGAGTCGCCGGCGCCGAGCGGAGCACAGTGTAACAGCGAGAAAGAGAGAGAGAGATATCAAAGGAGGAGAGAGAATCCCCCTCCGGTCAACTGCCCCCCTTATATAAATAAACCGACGGCCCAGATTTGATTTCACAAATCCAACGGTCCAGATCTGTCAATAAATAGTTACTATGAATAGTAAAAAGATATTTTTCTATTTACTTTTACCGTACGGTAACAACACTTTATCCTGCGTAACTTTCACCTACGAACTCCGATTAATTCCTAGGGCATATCCACGAGTTCGTATCAACGTCCTCTACATCTTTCCCGAAGGAAACTTCCTCAAATTCTCGACTTAACGCAAAGTCCCCTTTTTCTACGGTAAAGTAACTTAACATTTGTTACATCCGTAAATTGGATAATTCGTAACTAACAACTCGTAACTCCGGAAAATCTTCCGGACATACCGGGAAACTCGTATTAACATAATCTATCCCTCGAGACATTAATTCTAATTTCCCCCCAGAACCGAGAATATCTCGATATTAATTCGGGGAAAATCAACAGTGCGGTTACCATTCTCTGTAACTCGCCTAATCCCGGTAAAAATGTTAATTTCGGGACGGGGTGTTACATGTGCTAGGTGAGAAGTTAGATGAATCGAAATGCGTATTCGAACTCGTGCTGTGTTTGAAGTTGAGTGAGTAGTTGTGCCTCGTGATTAGTCAGATGACTCGTGTTCTAGTGGTGTATTGAGTGTTTTAGCTGCAGGAGAGTGACCCGTATGTTTACTTGTGTGGCGTCTAGATCCTCATGTGTGGCGAAGAGATCTATTATTTCCTGTGTGGCGTCTAGATCCCTCTGTGTGGCGAAGTGATCTATTGTTTCCTGTGTGGTGTCTAGATCCTCCTGTGTGGCGAATGGATATATTGTTTCCTGTGTTGCGTCTAGATCCTCTTGTATGGCGAAATGATATATTGTTTCCTGTGTAGTGGTCAGATCCTCCTTTGTGACGAAAGGATCTGTCGTGTTTGTGTGTGTTTAGGTCCTCCTGTGTGATAGGTTATGTCATCCTTTATGGCTTGTGGAAATTTTCCTAGTGTGATGTTTGGCTCAGGTGAAGCGTGTTTGATTTTATTATTTATTTAATTTTGTTTTCTCTGTCATCTCTTGGTTTTCTGTAGTTTTAGGTAATTTCGGAACTACCCTTAATTGCTAGGATTTCGATGTTTGATTTATAATTTTCTGTGCATTTTCCTGAACTAATCTTTATGCAGGAAATGTATGATTTTATTGTTATAAGTATTTCTGCCAGTGAATGCTTGTTTAATATAATCTTTACTTTTCGTTAATAAATTTTCTTGTTTCGGAAACTCTCGTATCTTTGAGGTACGAGGCCGTGATTGCCATTAGATTTACTCATACGAGCTGAAAAGCTTATCGGGGTTGTTTGTTTGTTTAAAACCCAGTGCACCAACTATAGTGCAGGGTTTGATCTTGCAGGTTTTGAACACCCATCTTAGGAGCTTACTTGTCGGTGTTAGAACCCTGATTGTAGCGATCTATAGTTGGTAGTAAGTTTCTTGGAGCTTGACTTTATTGGATTTTAGCTCTTCGGTAAGGTTAGCACGACTCGAGTTTTGGGATTTTTGTTTATCCTAAAATTCGGGTCGTCACACATGCAGATGATGCTAAAGAGCTATGATAAAGTAGTCTGGGGTTCAACTCCAAAACCAATTGACAATGGAGAGAGTACCCCAAACTCTTATAAACCACAGACAATGTCTCATTTTTTCTGATGTGAGATTTATATCTCAACACGTCCCCGCACGTGTGAAGAATTTTCAAGCCTAACACGTGAACAACATTTTGAGTTGACGTGGAGTTCGTGCGGCCTTTGAGCTTCACACGTAGACGTGGGTAACCCGTTCTGATACCATGATAAAGTAGTCTGGGGTTCAACTCTAAAACCAATTAGCAATAGAGAGAGTAGCCCAAACCCTTATGAACCACAAACAATGTCCGATTTTTTTTTTCTAATGTGAGATTTATATCTCAACAAGCTATGGTCGACAGACGTACTATACAACTTACTTGGGAGTGATGAAGATGTGACTCGACTTTTCAATGAGATAGATAGGTACCGACTTCGTGCCTAACAGTGCAACATACTGCGATGTCAAAAACAAAATAGAAAAGCACTACAAGAGCAAGGGGAAAACCTGGATGGCTCAACTCTGTCACGAGCATTTTAGTAGCCCCTGGACTATCCTAGCTTTGCTTGCTGTTTTAGCAGCTCTGGGGTTAAGCAGCATTCAGACTAGGTACAACATCACTTCTCTGCCCTCTGCCTGCAATGTTGTATGCGAGTTCTTGAAGAAACAGCTGAAAATAGAGTGACACACACACCCTACGAAAATCAATAATTGTTTTCCCAAAAATGGTTTATGCTGTTGGTTGTTTGGTTTCCATTATTTATCTCACATCGGGAATATGAGACTTTGTATGTGGGCTTATAAGGGTTTGGGCTACTCTCTTCATTGTCAATTGGTTTTAGAGTTGAACCCCAAACTATTTTATCATGGTATCAGAGGGGGTTACCTACGTCCACGTGTGAAGCCTAAAGGCCACACGAACTCCACGACCACCCAATTTGTTGTCCACATGTTAGGCTTGAAGATTCGCCACACGTGTGGGGGCTTGTTGAGATATCTATTCCACACCGGGAATATGAGACCTTGTCTGTGGGCTTATAACGGTTTGAGCTATTCTCTCCATTATCAGTTGGTTTTAGAATTTACCCCAAACTACTTTATCACTCATCTTCAGTTCAGCTATCATTAGGCAGATGTGAAGCTGAACATATACCGTTTTCTTTACTTAAGTTTTTGCAATGTGATTGTTTACTAATGTTTGCAACTGATAATGCATGGTGAGCTTCTGGGCTTAAATCGACAGTTTAACACTTCTGACAAAATGGAGTCAGATGTTCTTTATTCGGACCTGATCTCAGCTTAATTACATAAAGTTTGTTGGTCAAGAAAACCAAATACTCTTGAGCAAACCAGCCTCAATCTGCTCAATTTTTAGAAAAATGTAGCAGAAACAGTTTCAGATGACATGAGGACTCTTGGATTTCCCAGATCTTTTTCCTTTATGGTTTCCCAAGCTTGTGGTCAACATATAACAACCACATATAATAATATGAGACTAACAGTGTTACTGATGTGATGTACCTAAACTGTGATATTTGAGAGTCATGTACCAATATGAATGTTTAGACTTAATGTATAAAACTTTAGGGTGGGTAATTTGACGTATTGTTCTTAAAATTTCCATATAAGAAAATGTATCATAAAAACTTGTCTAAATCTCAACTTGTATAACTTATTTCATGTACCTCAGTTTTGAACAACCCCCATTTTTTGGTCCTTCAGATCATCATGGATAGAGTACAGAAAACTATCCCCGTTGGTGATTGCACAACATCAACAATAGGTCATGTGTTTGAACACTAAATACTAAAACTACATGCAAACCACAAGAGTTTCTATAAGCCAACCCTTCCGCATATAATTATATAATGGCATTACAATCCTTTCTTCTTCTTCTTCTTCTAAAATGTAGCTGATTCATAATGACTTTTCACAGTATAAGCATTCGTATGTATTTTGAAGGCTTACCAACATGATTTGCATTATACAAATAGTATCACTCATCCTAATCTCTATCCTTTATCAAGTTGTTTATCATCTTTGCCAAAGGAATAGTACCCTTTCCCATTATTTCTAGCCTACTAGCATTTGAAGCATGAGAAAACAGTGAAAGACCGAAGAAAAGAAGATCAGGAAGAAACAGACGAGATGATAAGAATCCATGCCAATAACGAGGTTCTAGATCAAAAAATGCATTGAAAAACCTTCTTGTGGCATTCAAATCCAGCTTGAGCAGAATGGACATTCCAAAACAGAAGAACTCCCTTTGTCTCCTCCTTTGTATGGGCCAAAGATCTTTCCACACTTGTGCTGACAGTTCATTTCCTGAAAGACTTGTATCAGAACCAAGGTACTGAACTATTGCATTTGCAACAATAGGAGCTGCTGCCAGAGTCCTTGCAACCATGTACCCTGTTGAAGGGTGTACCATCCCAGCTGTACCTCCAATTCCAACGACTCTTTGAGGGAGCACCGGGAGGGGCCCGCCCATCGGAATGACACAATGCTCATCCTCTTCAATGCTCTTAACTTTTATGCCAAGGTGTTTCAATCTAGCAACCATTCTTTCCTGGATATCTTTCGTCCTGGCCGAGCAACTAGGGAGGTTTCTTCAAGAAATATCCTATTGGATGAAAAAGGCATTGCATATAGAAAGGTAGGGATCTTACTATTTCTCTCTTTCAGTTCAGGGCTATTCTTCAAATGTGAATCTCTCCAATCCATGAAAACCATCTTATCCACATCAAAAGGATGTTCTTCAACCTCTGCCAAAATCCCGTACGCCACTTGGTAACCTGGATTGTAAGGCTTATCATACTGTACAAGGCATCTTGAAAAGCCTGTTGCATCAAGAACCACAGACGCTTGAATTGTGACGCCATCGCAGCAAACCAAGAGTGATTTGTCCTCCTCGTGAAAAACGTTCTTGACTTTGGATTGATGAAACTTGACACCATTTGAAATGCATTTCTGCAGCATTTTGGACTTGAGCTGCTTCCTATTAACCCTCCCATAAGGCCTATCAAGATCCTTCTTCGATTGTTCATCTATGAACACAAGAGCACCGGTCCAGGTCGTGTCGAGGCAATCAAGCAAATCCATGGCCTCAAACTCATCGACCCAAACACCGTAATTGTTGGGCCAGATTAACTTGGGAGAGGGATCAATCGAGCAAACAGATAACCCGGCCTCGGAGACTTGCTGTGCCACGGCAAGCCCTGCAGGGCCGCCTCCCACGACTGCAAGGTCCACTATAAGACCCTCTGACGGGTCATACAAGGGAAGCTCAAAGTCGAGATTCTCCTTCTTGGTCTCAGGCACCAGCTCCAGAAGAGCACTACTACTGGCCTTAACACGCCCAGTTCTATAGGACTTCCTGAGACCACATCTAAGCTCCGGCTTTGAAGAGTTCCAATTACTCACTTTCTCTGAAACCCCATGAAGTGGGTGCAGAAATTCGAGCTTGTTATGTGTTTTGAGTAATGTATCCATTAAAAGACAATTTCCCTCAATATTTCAAGCTGGGTTCAGAATTGTTCAACTGAGAAATCAAAGTTCAGGGACACAGAACAATGAGTGGGTCTCCGTGAATTTCACAAATAGGGGAAGCAACGAGAACACAGGGATACTAAATCCGGAAGAGACTTGAAGAAGTTACAAGGAATCGAAATATGAAACTCTAGTTAGAAGAGAGCTGATAGAGGAAGGATTGCATACCAAGGATAGAGCATCTCGAACAACTGATTGGTGAAGCATGTGTGGCCACTACAAGCTCACTCGTGTGGTCTTTGCCCTCTCATGTCATCCAGTGTCCCCTACCCGTTTCACTCGTCACACGTTCGAGTAATAAAGGAATTGTCCGATATTTGTAAAAAATAAAACAAATAATAAATAAAAAGAAGAGAAATATAAATCACAGGAAAAAATTTGTGAATTTACAGCTGCAATTATAGCTACTAATTGAAAACATTGACAAAAATGTTTTTATCTAATGACTTTAGTAGTATTTTATTGACCACAACTTGAAAGCAAGTCTAACAACATGAACATGATCTGCATATAAAGACAATCATGCGAAACTACCTAGTAAACTTAAATAGTAGACACTAAACAATTTTTATGCTAGAAACCATATGATGAAATACTATAATCAATCTTCTGTGATAGCAAACGAGAAAAGTAACCTGCCAAACTTGGACTATTTTATGTGAGTTTCAATTTTGTTAACGACCTTAATATATATATATATATATATATATATATATATATATGCAAGATACTGTTACATGAATTAGATCTACATATTAGTTGCTTAATTCACTTGGAGTCTTAGATTTTAATGCACAATTGTGTTACAATACTGTGAGTCAAACTCATGACTTCTCATTTACTGAGGAAAAACTAATACCACTAGACCAAACTGTATTGGGCGAAATCTTAGACCTTGGTTGTAGAAATTTTTTTGAACATAAGCTTGCTTTTTTAATTTGATCAACTTACATTATGGTTTGAGAAAATTTTAAAAACAGTACACGAACTATTCTCTATTGAAAATTAAGGTTATTTAACTTCTAAAACCATCACATAAGTACATGAATTATTCAACCTGACTTAATAATGATAGACCCGGTTAATTTTGACTTTTTCGTCATATTTCAAAGGACAAATCTATCTATTCATGACAAATCTGTCTTTCTGAATTCTGGGTTTTTCTGAAATCAAGAATTTGTGTTCACTAAGAGATCAATCGAAGTCAGATTTGAAGAAACAACCGTGAATTACCCGGCTCCAATCCGATCACCGCCAATGGTTGACCTTCTCCAGAAGTCACCAAAACGACTTTGGTCTCAGAGCTTCTTTGTCACCGCCAACTGCAGTTAGAAGACTTCAACGGAGGAAGAAAGGAGAATGGTGAGAATAATGGCAAACTCCGTTACGGATGAGTTGACGACATGTACTATTATTAAGTCAGGTTGAGTTTTTCATATACGTATGTGATAGTTTTAAAAGTTCAATAACTTTAATTCTTAATGGAAAATAGTTCGTATATTATCTTTAAAAGTTGTTAATGTGATAGTTTTTAACTGATATTAAATATTTTAGAAAGTCAACGTATCAAGTATCCCCACGTGTCAAATCTCACGTAGTAACAAGTGTAGCAGAAGTAAAACAGCTCAAGGAACGGGAGCGAAAGAAGCAGAGAGAGAGATGGGGAGCTCACCAAACGACTTCTCGGTGGTGGTTTTGCCATCCGACTACGGAATCGACGCGAGGCCCTTACTGACCAGCCAACAGAAACAGGGAGAAGATGAAGACCATGAGAATTGGCACGACTGTCCTCAGATCCTCCCCTCCGACGAGGACTTCTCCGATCTCGAGCTCTTGCAGTTCTTCCGTCCCCAAGGCCGTGACAAATCTGGAAACCTCATTTTCCGTATCGTCGGAAAATTCTTTCCCGGTAACTTCTAATTTTATGGCTGTGAATCTTATTTGTGAATGATGCTACCCCGGTTTTAGATATAGCTGTTGATAGAGGATGGGTCGGAGACCATAAGGTCTTGTTAGTGGAGTTACTTCCAAGATTGTGGATATTTCATCTTAATTTTCACTTGAATGTAGTGGGGTTGTAAATAACGAGTTCAAGTTTGTGTCTGATTGCAATCAGAACTTGCGATTTAGACTCACATACAACTAGAAGACTCTATAGGACCTTATGATTTTTTAAAAATTAACTTCATATTAATTCTATTGTTGGTCGATAATTATGGATTGTGGTTCAATGACAAAGTCTCCGAGTACATTATACATGTTCATTTATGTATGAACTATTAAGAATTTTTATTGCTTCTTTTTATGTATTCATGTATAGAAGATGGTGTCTTGCTCCCATTTACTTTGGCTCAGAACTTCTAGAATTTCGTATTGGGTGGAACTGTAGGTTTTGCGAGTTTGCTTTTGGTTTAGGGACATGGAGAAGATAAGAGATTTGAGGGAAAGAATGGAGTGATATATAGAATCCGTCAAACTACAAACTTTTGGGCTTAAATTGCTTTTATTTTTGATCCTTTTTTTCCTTCTTCTAATGTCCTAAACTTCTTGTTTCTCTTCAGTTATCATATTATCATATCTCCCTGACGAAAAAGCTTAAAATGAAAGATAAAGATGTGATCAATTAGACACTTCAATTTTCTTTATCTCCTAAATTTAGTTTGTAGAAACTCAACATGTCAATTTTTTGATCTATTAACGCTCTTTCTGCAGCTCCAGTCGTCAGTGGGGATAGGCTAAAGAGGTACATTTGCAATAAACTATGCAGTGACTCTCCAGAAGGGCCGTACTGCATTGTTTACATGCATAGTACAGTGCAAAAGGAGGATAACTCCCCTGGTATAACTATCTTGAGGTGGATTTATGAAGAACTTCCTTCTTATTTGAAGGATAGGCTTCAAGTTGTGTATTTCATTCACCCTGGACTTCGCTCAAGGCTTGTCTTTGCCACTCTTGGCCGGTTTTTCTTAAGTGGAGGGTGGGTGATTTCACATATTTTAGAAACCGATTATCTAATATTTTAGTAACAGCAAATAGTGGTGTAATAATTATAAGAATCTGTGGTTCAAATTATTTGTACAATAGTAACATTCCTCACTATTTTTACATTAATTCTACCATGTAGTGCACATAATGTCTCGGTATCACACAAAATGACTATTTCGAATCTTTGATATTTTCTAAGTAATTCTGTTTCTTTGCAGCCTATATTGGAAAATCAAGTATGTAAGCCGCTTGCAATACCTTTGGGATGATATAAAGAAGGGAGAGATTGAGATTCCCGACTTTGTGAAAAGTCATGATGATGTTCTTGAGCATAGGCCATTAACAGATTACGGGATCGAGCCAGACCCTCTTCACATGATTGAGGTGCCTTCAACTGCCTATTCATTTGGAAGGTATGGGGAGAGATGGGCTTCAAGAGAATATACGTCTTAGGTGCTCTATAAATGGTGTATTCCCTGTGAACTGAGATTGAAACTCTCATACGGGTTGAGATTTGGCTACCAAATGTGTATACCTGCTCTGTCAGTTATATTGAAGTTAACTTCTGTATCCGAACCGTGAACGGTAAGTGTATGCACTTTATTTGTCCAACTTTAGCTTATGTATTGAGTAATGTTGTTTCTTAAGTCATGGTGGTCGTACCATGTATTCTGTGGACTTGTTTTTTTATCGGTACGATCAAAAACTTCATTAACATGTTAAAGCCTGCCCTCACTTGTTTCCTTCCACCATTTTTCAATCATCCGAAAGGGGGAGTATTGTTAAAGTAGGCATGAACGCACAATACTTTCTTCTGCCGTATGTGTTTTTTTGGCCGGTTGCGTGAAAAGCAGATGAGGATGCATTTGTAAAAACCCAATTGTTTTTTTAGAAGAAAAAGAAAGCTACAACGAGGTACCTCTAGGACAACCAATATTAATCATATCTAAATGTAAACCTTGCATAGCATGAGAAAGGAGAACTCCAAGCCAGATCTTTAGAGAATGGAGGCCATGTCCGAGATTTGCAAGAGCATCCGCCAAGAAATTGGCCTCACGGAGAGCATGAATGAAGCTGATATCATCGAACTCAGGCAACATGGAGGGCATCTCGAATATGGGATTTGAGATTCCAAGGGACTTCACAAGCATTATTCATGCAGTTGATCGTTAATAGAGAATCTCCTTCAACCACAATAGACTTGAAGTTGAACTTTTTAACAGCAACGATACCATCTTTAAGGGCGTTACATTCCTCAACTGGAACACAAGAAGTATGGAGACGATAGAGTCTAATAACAAAGCCAGCAACACCATAGGTCGAACTGACGGAGCCATCAAAGTTAAGCTTTACCTAATTTGGAGCAGGAGGAATCCAACAGATAATGTAGCAGCTCTTGAATCAGTAGTAGAAGGACCATTAATACTGCGGTATGTCTATGACAAAACAAATAGAGTTGTCATTAAAGCAGTATTTTTTGTTAGTAGATAATTGCTAGAATTTTTGATATTATTTCAAAATTTCAAGATGTTTATTGTAATTAAAAATTTAGTTTGATCGTATTTGATAATTTCATTAATAAATAGGAAAAATAGAAAAAAGTATGCTCCATGCCTCATCTTTTATTTGGTTTGATAAATGAAAGTGAGTTGACCGATAAACCCTGGGTCCAAAAGCCAACGAAAAATGCAGAGAGCTCTCACTCTCAAGCGCACTATCCAATCCCTCCCCAGAATCGCCAAAAACCCACTAATCCCAGGGCGTGCATTCTGCAATGCTTCATCGCCGTCGCCGGCATCAGCATCTGAGCTGCGCAAGTACATGGGGTACACAGCCCTCGTGATATTCTGCGGTGCCGCCACCTACTACTCCTTCCCATTTCCCGATGACGCCAAGCACAAGAAGGCCCAGATCTTCCGCTACGCGCCTCTCCCTGAGGAGCTCCACACTGTCTCTAACTGGAGTGGGACCCACGAGGTCCAGACCCGGGTGTTCCACCAGCCCGAGACGCTTGAGGAGCTTGAGAAACTAGTCAAGGAGGCCAATGCTAAAAAGTACCGGATTCGCCCCGTCGGCTCTGGGTTGTCCCCCAACGGGATTGGATTGTCCAGGGCTGGGATGGTCAATTTGGCTCTCATGGATAAGGTCTTGGAGGTGGACAAGGAGAAGAAGATAGTGAGAGTGCAAGCTGGGATCAGGGTTCAGCAATTGGTTGATGGGATTAAGGATCAGGGCCTTACTTTGCAGAACTTTGCATCCATAAGGGAGCAGCAGATTGGTGGCATTCTGCAGGTTGCTTCCGTTTCATCTGGTTTACATTGTTCATTCTTCATTGTTTGCTTCGTAAATGACATGTTATGTTGTAGGTTGGCGCACATGGTACTGGTGCAAGGTTTCCTCCGATTGACGAGCAGGTGATCAGCATGAAATTGGTCACTCCTGGTAAGGGGACAATAGAAGTCTCCAAGGAGAAAGATCCAGAGCTGTTTTATTTAGCTCGCTGTGGCCTTGGCGGTCTTGGAGTTGTCGCTGAAGTTACCCTTCAGTGTGTTGAGAGACAGGAGCTTGTAGAGCACACTACTGTTTCAAACATGGAAGAAATCAAGAAAAATCACAAGTAACTCTTTTCATTGGGTTGATTAATCAGTTCTGATGAAAATTTCATGCAATTTGCAACTAGATAATGGATTTATTTATAGAACATTAATCTGAGAGACAAACATCTGATTAGTTCGGAGCATAGGGTCTTATCTATTGGATGGTGAAAAAACTTGGATCAAGAGCTGAAAAACCATTAAAAGTATTTTGTCACAGTCATCTAGAAATATTTGAGCACTACTTTCTAATGAAAATAAATAAATTAATAAATGCCATTCACAACTGCAGATTGGGTTCTAAAGTCTTAGAAGTTGTACTGATATGTAAGCCGTAGTTGCTAATTCACACTTTTTCGGCATTTATCTCCTCTTTTTTATTCGTATCTTCACTGGCTGCGTGTTTAACAACGATCATTATACAGTATAAATGAACAATGAATGATACAGGGCCGATTGGTTCACACTGGTTAAAGATTTTGTTCTTTTCTTTTTCCCCAGGAAATTGCTCTCCGAGAACAAACATGTGAAATACCTCTATATTCCATATACCGACACTGTTGTGGTTGTGACGTGCAACCCTGTCTCGAAATGGAAAGGTCCCCCAAAGTTCAAACCCAAATTTACAACGGATGAAGCCATTCAGCACGTTCGTGACCTATACAGGGAATGCCTCAGGAAGTACAGGTACAATTCTCCCGTCCTTTTTCTACTGTATAATCTAGAAAGATAATTCTTCATATTCAGGGACCATATAAGGGGATGATTATTCCTTTCTGAGTAAATTATAAGCTGCTTGCAATGCACTTCTTGTCTAACCTTTTCTTTCCCTTTTGTTATCTTTATTCTCTATTTCAGTTTCTTATGTCAAGGAGCATGCTAATTGGAAAGTGTTAGTACATGTGATTTTTCTCATAAAAAAATGGCATGTGATTGTGTTAGAATCAAGACAACTTGATTAGTCAAGGAAGTAATTAGGAAAGCTAATGCAATAAGGGAGAGTAATACTGTTTTTCAGTAGTCTAAAGTCAACTTTTGAGTGAATTTATTTCCTAGTTTTACAATATTATTTTACAGACATGCCTCCAGGTTGGAGAAAATAATAATCAAGTACAGTCAAGCAAAGGTTCAAGTACTGCTTGAGCTAGATGACATAATGGGGAACAAAGTCTTTACAAAATGGTCTTACGGTAATGTATAATATTTTGGTTCAGGAAGGGATTATCTTCAATCTTTGGGAAAAATAGAGAAAACACCAGTAGTTCACTAATTTGCAATTTTCTACTATAGATCTATGACAAAAGATTTTATGTCAACCATTAGTTGACAATTAAATCTTTACACGACACTTCGTTGAGTAACTATAAATTGGAAAATTTGATTGTTGTTATAATTACACTCAATAATAATATAGAGAAGTATGTTAAAATTCTAGTTTGTTTTAGTATGATGGATGCTATGTAATTGGTTTTTTTTCATTCGGGATGTATATCATGGTCTGATAAGAATCTGGTTGATGCAAGTATATTAAAGGAGAGTTGTTCTTCGGAATATAAAACAAACTTTCTTAGACGTTGAAGGAAATGAGAATAAAAATGGATTTCTTATTAGCTTCTCAAATAATACATAATTAAGAATTTTTTTTTTCGAGTATCTGTACTTTGATTTTGATCACTGATGGAGAAAATGTGGTTGAGGATTTTCCTGAATTGATGATTTAATTAATAAGGAAAAAAATGCATGGGCGATCAAAAACCTTGTAATGGTGGGAAGGTTTGCAGATGATGCTTTGTTTCCCCATTGGAATTTTGGTTTTCATTAGAGATCTTAGGACTATTCGAAGGTTGGTGTCAATGCAATTTTAGTTGATTTTGTTTTTAGTCCCCAGTTTGGTCGCCGGTCACTATTGAATTTAGGAAGATTGGTTTTCATAAATTAAAAAAAAACCTCAGATGTTAATACAAGCAGAACCTTCATACCTGGCACCTTGGTAATATAGGCTTTTGAGTTTTTATGAGAACTGCAAACTTTTGAAGTGCTAACCATAATTTCAGAAATGTGGCTTGTGGATGTGAGATTTTCTTGAGGCATAATGTAATGAAGATGTTATGAATGAATGGAAAAGCTGGCCTTTTTAAGGGATTGTATGGTAGTTTTTATAGGGGAATCAAAAGGTAATTTAGAATGGAGATTACAACTGTTATCTGTCATTGCAGTTTGCTTTTTCACAACTGTGAAGAAATTAGATGTTGGGAAGGCCTCCTTTCATGGTTTGATTATTTTAGGTTTAGAGTACACCTGTCTAATGCTATTGATGCTTTGTTCTGAACTGTCACCTTGTAGTGTCTTCCAGAAACTTCTTGGTTCTATCTCTGAAACCTAATGATAAAGTCATTGGATTTCACTCTCTGGTTGACTCATCCCTCTTGTTTCCTTACATTCCTGGAAAAAGATCTTATTCCTTTAATTCTTTTGGGTATTTTAGTAAAAGGAGTTAATTGGATTCTCTGAAGGAGAAGAATGTTTTACTTCATTACGAGTTTCTCCACCATTTCTGAAGGAAAGGAGTTTCTTTTCGGGGATTAAATAGTGTTGATCAGTTTCCTTTATTTTTCACATGTTTATTGGTTTCTTTAATATTGTTCTCTTAAGCATAGCATCTGGTTCTTGCTCTCTATACTTCATTTTGTTTGCAATTATTTGTTTACAGAAGTACATTTCATAATTTGGTTGACTCATCTTCTAATTGTGGTTGATTTCTGTAATAAATGCAGAGTAGTTCCAGACAACAGTGTAGACATAGATGAGCTCTCTTTTACAGAGTTGCGTGATAAACTCCTTGCTCTAAATCCTCTCAATAAGGATCATATCGTTAAAGTGAATCAAGCTGAGGCAGAGTTCTGGAGGAAGTCGGAGGGATACAGAGTAGGATGGAGTGATGAAATTCTGGGCTTTGACTGTGGTGGCCAACAGTGGGTTTCGGAGACTTGTTTTCCAGCTGGAACCCTGGCCAAACCCAGCTTGAAAGACCTGGAATACATAGAAGATCTAAAACAGCTAATAGACAAGGAAGAGATTCCTGCACCTGCTCCAATAGAGCAGCGTTGGACAGCCAGCAGTAAGAGCCCCATGAGTCCAGCTTCAAGCTCAAAAGAGGATGATATATTTTCATGGGTAAATTCATGAACTGTGTATTCCATTTGTCTTTTGTTATTTTCTATGCATCTTGAGATAAAAAAGGTTAAGCGGTAATGATAAATTTAGTGGATATTGTCAAGCATAGTATACAAAATTGACTCATCTCGCTGGAAATAACCATGTGCAATTGTGCCATATAGTTTTAGTAATTAGTTCAATATAGGGAGAGAATCATTGTGCCATATGGTTCGGGTAATCAGTTTCCATATAAGGCTTATAGTTTACTGACAGATAGTGTAGTTAGAGTCCCTTGAGTCCAGCTTCGAGCTCAAGAGAGAATGATATATTCTCATGGATACTATACAGAATTCACTTATCTCCCTGCATAAAATCCTTGCCTATGATCCTGAATCACTTTCACTTTCTGAATCACGTGAGATTTAGTTTATACATTAGATTTGAGTCACAAACTTCAGGGCATGATTTGAGTTGGATTGTAGGCTTAATTTGTTTAGAACATTTGGATACTCGCCTCTTTTTTATCAGATGTTTCTCCGACCACTACCAATACCATTGTTTTTATTTTGTATCAGGTCGGCATTATCATGTACCTTCCAACGACAGATGCCCGCCAGAGAAAGGATATTACAGAAGAGTTTTTCCACTACAGGCACCTAACTCAGACACGGTTGTGGGATACATATTCTTCTTATGAACACTGGGCCAAGATTGAGGTAGTCAATACATCTTGAGATATCATTTAATATTTATTATTAATATTATTGTTAAAATGACACCTGGATTTTGGTTTCTCAGATAATCCACCAATTCATGCTAACGATGCATAAACGTCTGAGTCAAAAGTTGCACTAGCAATTGCAGATTAAGATTATCATTTACCTTTTTAATTTTACTTGCTCATTCCTTGAACAGGTTCCAAAGGACAAAGAACAACTTACCGCTCTGCAGGCAAGGCTTAGGAAGCGTTTTCCAGTGGATGCCTACAACAAAGCACGATCGGAGTTAGACCCAAACCGGATCCTTTCAAACGTCAAGATGGAAAAGCTTTTTCCATTGTCTGATACGATTTGAGAAGCAACCTTCATTTGTTAGTATATTTTATTTTTATTTTCCTTTCTGCTTTTCTTTACTTTTTACTCAAATTTGCGTTTAGCCCTAAGGTAACATCACTACTTTGTATAGATTAAGAGGATCTTGCTATACAATGTGGTGTAATAATAAAGATTAAAGGGCCATGGTGCATAGGAGAAGCCCTTGATATCGAAGGTATGGACTTTGTCATAGGAAACGGGCAACAGAAATGATATTTGCTTTGGTTCCGGAATCCAATTATGACTCAGCAGGACAAATTTGTGTTTACTCATCAAGTGGTTGTTTCTCTGCTAGTTCAGAAAAGGAGGGGAAAAAGATACCAGAGATCTTTTAACCCAGAAGACGGTGTGCAATTGTGCATGTCTTCATTCACGATATGGACTTTTATAACTGGTGTTTGCGGATCGTTAAGCACTTTAAGGGGCTGAGCTTAATTGAAGCGGGGCTGAGGCCCTTTTGGTGTGAAATGCAGTGTAAGCAGAAAATAAAAAGATTATGATTTTTTTTTATTGCAATACGTACTGTGGTAGTTCTTATTACAGTAGTAAAGCGACTAGCGAGGTACTCACTTAGAGATAAAACTAAAGCACCGAGACAATAAGCTATTATGGTAGTTCTGCCGAGTAAAAATGCCAACAAGACAGCGGTGGGTGATAAATAGCTCAGAAGCATTCCTCGCAGAGCCAACAGCAGCACAAGGCAAATAAGCTGCACCAGTGGAATGAAAGTATTAGCCCTATCAATGCATGGACATGAAAACAAAGAACAAGATGAGTATGTTGTCAATGCTTTCTTGTATATATACTGTTTTGACTGACTCCAAGGAATCGATAGGTGCTCTTTGGTTGGAGTTACAACCAACGTTGGCTAGTAACTTTCTGTTTCCGTTGAGAGTAAGAAATTCTTATGAATGGAGATAACTCACCAGCCCTCGATGAAGCCCCTGTCTCCTTTCTTTTTAGTCTGGGGCCGAAACTTGGTCCTAGTTGGAGGATCATTGGTTGCAGCTGGTTATCACCAAAATCAACATTAAAAGGGGTGTTATGTAACTCATTTGAACAGAGAGAGAGAGAGAGACCTGGTGGAGGTTGGTTGTCTTGTGTCTCTGTCGTCTTGGCCATCTTGAAGAAGAAACGATTAGAGCTAAGACTTACCTGGGTGTGACTTACTGTAGTATTATTCTTATGTATGCGAGTACTGTAATATCAAATAGAGCCAGTGCAAGGTGCAGATATATATAACCCCTTAAGGCGAGGGAATAATATATGATCTGATAATAAGGGTCATGTGCACGCTGCAGTGTGGAAACTGGAAAGTGGTGCTTTCAGGTTCCAAATGGTTTTAACTTTTGGAATCACATCCTTCTCATCTTTTAATTAGGTACATTATCATCCCTGGTGTTCTTTTGCCAGCTTATACGATTCCAATTCAAAAGAAGGCCAAAAAACAAATCAAGTGAGAGAAGAGGAAACACGGCATTTCCTTTTCATGTGGATTCTTTGCTTCGAGAGGAGGAGAATGTATATATGAAGCAAGGAAAAGCATGAAAAGAGAGTTCAAGAAAAGATATGAGAACGAGCAAGTTTGAGTTTGACAACTATTCAAGTTCGACACAGGTATTCTACCTATCAATACAAAGAATATGTTCCTGTTATAAATATCAGTAAGAATACACAGGCATTATACTTTACGCCTTTGCTATGGTTTACAATTTTTTTTCTACAAAGCATACATCACAATTCCTCAGAAATGTAGTGCTGATAAAATGAATGGAGCAATTATAATAAGGACTAGTTGAAGACTTTTTGGTTTATGGTTTAAAAGATTTATTTTTCGATAAAATTTTACATCTCATTTATTCAGTTTTAAGGCCAAATTAGTGATATGAATATATCAAACTAGATCAAATTAATAGACAAACCAAATCTGTCAAACATGAACCATTTAAATTTATAATTGCTAAATTACATCTATGAATGTCTTAATAATTTTCAATTTGACTGAAAATTTTACAGAAATAATCTACTGATTAATACCTATAAATTGAAAGGTGAAGATGTGAATATACGATTGAGAAATGAGTGAAACAAAGAAGTCATCAACTAGTCTACATTATAGAGGTCCTCGTTAGAAAGACCCATAAAATGAACAAAGGAAACTGTAATTTTTTAAGGTAGATTATTGATAATTTTATTGATAACTATTACTTTAGTGAGTACACATGCAAGTGACTATGTCACTTTAATTCCAAAGGAATATGCTCCTCCCTTGAACAATGAAACTGTGATACTAAAGAAAATTGGGAAAATGTTCATTCACTACAAAATTTAACATTGTACTTTCCATTCCAACTTTTTTAAAAATAAACATTAATCATTTGAACTTTCAAAAGAGAATTTGTGCCCATTAGGTCTAAACTCAAAAGACACTCTTAAAAACTTATATTATTTTAGTACCATTATACCCCTCACTCTTTAAATATGCTTAGAGAAAAAAAAATGCAAGAGAGAAAAGGGTTGACCGAAACCTCATAGACTCCGGTCACCTGCCGTCGGACTCCGGTCGCAGGAATCCGATCGTTTGCTGCCGGACTCCGGTGGCCGGAATCTTGTGGCCGGAATTACTGACCTTAGTAAACATTCAATTCTAAGTTTACTACCTCTAGTAAACTTACTTATGTTCCTAAAAACTAGACTCAAAACACCAAAACAAAGTTTACTACTCCTAGTAAACTTACTTCTATTCCCAAAAACCATTCTCAAAACACCAAAACCAAGTTTACTAGAAGTAGTAAACTTACTTCTAGGGTTAGTAAACATCAATACACATCATGAACAACAACATTCATATCCAGTAACCCAAAAAAACCCTAAAATCAGTAAAACATAAAACCTAAATTTTTTTACACTGTGCCCCATCTCGATCCTGAAGCTCCACCAGTGCTCACTCTCAGCGCAGTCGAGTTCGATGTGGGCACCCAATAAACTTTTTTTGATATGGGCACCCACCCAACATGCCTCCTCACCTATCCGGTGTTCTCTACAGTGCTCACCACACCAGCTCCGGCCGGACAAGCAAACACGACCACCTTCGAGCTCAGCGCTCCTTTCAGACAACCCAGACTGCTCCAAACCCGGATCACACATAGACCCATTTTTAGAAATTCCGGAGTCGAGTCTGCAACCCTGCATCCTTGCGCACCACTCTGGTCTCGACCCAGCATCCACACAGAGCCTCTAATCCGACGAAGCTATCCTAGTGACGTGAGCAGCCGAGCATGGCCCTTCAGATGTGTGGGGTAGTTGTCATGGTTGTGGATCTTAGATTTGGATAGGGGGAGAGAGAAGATGTGGTCTGATGGATGAGAGAGAGAGAGACGGAGATAAAGAGAGGCGAAGGTACAAAGAGTAGAGATTAATTGAATGAAGAGAGTATACATGTCTTTTTATCAGAAATTGTTGGAATAGACAGTAGTAAACTTTTTAGAGTTAATGTGCATTTTTTTGTTTTTATAGTGAATGGTCATTTACCCAAGAAAATTTGGTCATATAGTGTGCCAATTTGTTAGTATCTCGACCAACATAATAAGCTAAGTGATACTAAAGAAAATTTGGCCATATCGTGTACTAATTTGCTAGCATCTGGACCAACATAATAAGCTAAGAATACCAAGGTGAAAACTCATCTTAATTCAGAGACATCTAAACCAGGATTTGAAACTGAATGGGGCACTAAATAAAATCATATGTTTTAATTTACCTTAAGTTATTTGCCAATAATTTTTATTTTTATTTTTTTTAAAAAAATAATTTAAATAATTCAAAAAAATTAAACAAGAGAAGTGTTAATGTTCAAAACATTGTTTGCATCATGTGATAAAGAACAGAATCTTTTCATACGAAATAAATAAAAAGAAAGAAATCAGTAAGAGTACTCAATCAATAATTAGAAAAAAAATAACACACATAAAAATTCCTTTAAAATTAAAATAATGAAATCAGTATTAGAAAAGGGAAAAGAAAAAGCCAAGAGAGGGTTGCCTGCGGTTTTGAATCCAAGTCCTGTTTGCACTTTGTAACTCGTCCAAGAACCATCACACTAAACCTCATATGATGTAAAATAATAGACTTTTCCATCTATATACGTGGTACACACATCAACCAAAAAATAATGTTCAAAAGACAGAGTGGGGCATGGGACCCGCTGAGTTCCTACCTCCTTTCACCATGATCTAAATCAGCTTCTTCCTTCATACCGTGAATAACGAGATAGACAATACAACATTCATAAATTGTAAATATAGAACCAATCTTATGCTCTTAAGGCAGGTGTCTTCATAATGGAATTGTTTTGTTTTTATTTTTGTTTTTGGAATGGTTTTGGCTTAGTCCACCAATTCCTCACTTATTGTATTATTTTCTTATTAATAAAAGATCTGGGTGGGTTCCTAGATGTAGCAGATGTTGAGTGTGTGCTCTGTCACACACTAGCCTAATTCTTATCAGGCTATTTCATAATTAAATAAAAAATGGCCTCCATATTGACTATAGAATGAGCATTGACAATATAGTCACATGCTCATGCTAACACACTTGGCTTGTGTGTTTGAAGAAGTTTTGCTTAGATATGCTTAGACTCTCTATCGGGCTGACACATCATCTATAAGAGATCTAAGAGTTAGCATGAAAGTCTCTAAAATACAAAACATTGGACCACACATACCATATGTGTACCCTCTCTCTCTCTCACACACACACACCTTTTAGTCATTTTCCCCCACGCTTGCATATATTATGGGATTGCTCAAAAGTGAATGGAATATAAAAGCTTCAATTATGGAACTGCTTGAGTTTAGACTCTACTGATTTCACGTGTTAGGGTAGAGATTTAAAAATGGTGAATTTTGGGTTTTATTTAAATTGGGGTTTTCTTGGATCTTCTTAGACTCTCACGCTAAAACGCCATCCACAAGGGATTCAAGGGCTAACATTGAAAGTCTCCAAAACACAAAACCATATTCCACACATACCATATATGTACCTATCAGAGTCTCACCTTTCGATCATAGTTATTCCCAAGGCTACATCAATTTATCGCATCTCTAGTTGTCACTAACTATCTTCCGAGATGCGCTCAAGTTGTCACCAGCTATCTATCGAGCCACGAACCACACCTATAAATAGAGACTTTGCACTCACCTGCAAAGGGTTCATTCCCTCTTTTCCATTTTCATTTTGACTGCTAATGCCTAACATGAGCTTCAGAAGGGAACATACGGATCTTTCTGGACTCCCCTCTATATATTCGCATCTTGCAGGTTTTAAGTAAACGCTTATGCTGTGAAATCGCCTCAGTTACCAAATCACCTCAACGATCAATCTAACACTCAACTAAATTCGCTACCTTATATCTCAGTCCAAAAAATTTGACGCCGCTCTTACGGTCATGAACGCCTTTCCCACGTTCGATCTACATCCCACACAAGAAATGCCACTTAGCTATCAACATGACAACCCTAATCATCAACGTCGCCCCCATTTCATCTCTAGCTTTTGGCTCTTCCAAAGCCATGACCATGCATCATGTCGCAAAATGTGGAACCAAAAAAACGTTAAACACGGAAACCGAGCCATCATCCTCCAAAAGAGACAAAAACACACTGATACCAATTAGCTGATCCCAGTAACTGCACCCGTGAACGACCTAGTCTTCACCCAACAACACGAAATTAGCTCACCCAGGCCATGGATGCTAAAGTGACAAGAAGGAAAACTACAACAATTTCAAGATCACTTACGAGAAAGAAATGGCCACTCTCAATCACAGGAGACCCGATCAATCAATCAATCGTTACAACTGCAAACAGTGCTCTTATGCGCTCACCGACTACAATTTCGAATATTCTGGCTTTGGAACACTATACAAGGGTCGATCAAGAGGAAACAACAGAAAAAATGGAAGCCCCTGCGCTGCCATGATTCCTTGAATAAAAACTACGATTGCAAATCCCACTACAGCCCTCCTTCAATGCTTTAAGAACCTCGAGCATAAGTTTGCTGGAGCATAAGATTCCCAAAGAGAACACCATTCCTAGCTACACTATGTCACTCGACCTGACCCTTTCACCTCTCAGATCTTATGATCGATCGATACACCTAGGCCGCTCAAGATCCATTCTTATACTAGTCAAACAGACCGTAACACTTACTTTAGGTATTTCAAATCCGCGGTTCGTGGAAAATACCACGACGATGCTTTCTTATTCCACTTGTTTTAGGAAACCCTTATCAAGGACGCAATATCTTGGTCATGTATAAGAATCGCCTCTAAAAAATATCGACTCGTTCCGAGAGCTACAAGATGCATTCTTGAAACACTGGCAACTCGTCGTAGACTTTTTCTAAGATTCAAACCAACTCTTGAATATTCCCTAATGATCAGATAAGAACCTTTACTCGTTTGTTAACCAATGGTGTCATGTTACGTCCAAGTGTGGATCGCTTGACAATGGCGTTTGACCTGTCAAAAATTGACCTGCAATTTAAAACCCTATCATTGTAGCATTAGTAAGTAGGGTATCGTTCTAACCAGGGACACTAGGGAAGAGGACTTTATATACTGCAAAAAAAACAAGTTAGTAATTTCAAAAGAATACAAGTACAAATTATAATAGGATTTTTGAGTTTGGTTCGAATTTAAAAGAAAATAAACACAAGTATTTACAAAACATGGTCATCCAACAATGCAACATTTAGAACAGCACAAAGCACCGATTAGTTAACATGCAAGGTTATGAATCAGATTAACAAGCAACATTTATAATTTCGAACACTTCAATTAATTTCAACCTTTAATGACTTCTCATGTGTTTTTAGGAACTTCAAATATGCCTGAATCTAAAACATATATGTGTCACCTTGTTTAAACCATCAAATATGCCTAATCTAAACAAGATACACTTACCGTTCACGAGTCGGTTGAAGACATGGTCATAGGTATGTCGTCACTCATCCTAATAGCATGCAAATCCCTCACCCTACCACCCTATGCAGCAACTAGAACCAAGCCATCAAATATGCCTAACTTGATCCTAGATTACCACGGCAGATTAAATTCCTCCCTAATAGTTAACTTGGGTACCATTCAAATTAACCTAGGGTTTGATTATGTGCTCAGGTGATGATTAATTAATTAAATTTCTCTAATCATATAAACACAACAAGTTAAGTCTTTTATTCAAAACCTAAACATGCACTCTAATCGTTATGTTTACACAATCACATATATAAATCTCAAAGAAGAATATATGAACATGTATGAGCCATAAAACCATAAAACCATAATATATAGTCAATGAGTTCGACAAAAACAATAATAAACACAAAAACTTACAAAGATCCATACCTAAACCTCCTAACAAAGTCGGCAAGGTACGGTGACTAAGGTGAAGGAACGGCTGAACTCTCCGGTGAACAATGGATGCGGCAGCTTTGTGTTTAAAGTGTTTAGGGGTTTTGTACGTAGAGCTTGGCTCTCTAAAAATTACAAAGGTTGAAGACACTAAAACTAAGCTATTACAAGTGTATTTATAGAGAAAAACTTGAGAGAATCTGCATCAAAGTCGGCAGCCAAGATCTCCCATTCCTTGTTGAACTCGGTTTACTCTTCCTTGTTGAACATGGTTTCTTCTTTCTTCTTTGACAAGGATTTCGACTTTGGACTTGGATTTTTCTGTTCTTGGACTCTCCCACATGTTAATGGATCAATGTAGGCCTCATTACACAAGTCTTGGGCTTCTAGGCAGCTGAAATCATGGACAAACTTTAGCCGACGAAATGACCTAAAACAGGCCGACCCATTTTTTTTCATCGGCTATACTATACTTTAGTCGACGAAAACAAAATATCGTCAGCTAAAGTTTTCACTCATCGGCTAAAGTTTTTACTCTTATGATAAAGTATTTTAGCAGATGAAAAAAAAAATTTCGTCAGTTATTGTCAAAAAAAGTCGTCGGCTATTGTCGAAAAATTTTCCGCGCCCAAACTTCTCTCTTTTGAAACATTCATTTCCTTTCTCCCTTTCTCGCCTCTCTCTCCTCTCCCCCTCTCTTCTTAAGAACCACCTAGACCCTCTTTAAATCTCATCACACACACAAACACTCTCTAAAATCGAAACCCCTTCTTTCTCTCTCTAAATTCCAACCCAATCTCTCTCTCTCTCTCTCAGCCATGAACCGCCGCCCACCGCTCCTCCTCAACTGCTCATCAATCTCTCTCTCGTTATATTTTTTTCCTCTCTTTTTTTTTCAATAGATTATGCCAAATCTGATACTAAACAAAGCTAAAATCACCAATTAGCGAACATGATTTTTCAAGGACATGTGAAATTTCGTCAGTAAAAGTCTAAACTTTAAGCCGATGAGGAGTTTTATCGTCGGCTAAAGTTCAGACTTTAGTCGACGATTGTTAATATTTTCTTCAACTAAAGTATGAGGATACGACAACAAAGATCGCAAAAACAACAATTACATGACTCCAACTCCAAGATTTGAAGTCTATTCAGTTATCAGCATGGCCTATGCAGTGAATCTATGAACAATACATGCAAAGATCATATCCATCCTTCTCCTCCAAGACGATATTCCAAGCCTGAAAACTAGCAGAAAAATGAGAAAAAGATGCAAGTACTACGAGGAAGGTGTAATGACCCGCCCTTTTATTCAATTTATTTTTGTGTTTATTAATTTTTTGTTGTTGTTATTTCCCTTTATAGGGAATGATTATGTTAGAGGATCTCCTAGAGCTCTTGTATTAATTCTCTATTGTAGAGGAGAAAATCATAAAATCTCTATAAAAAATGAGTTAAACTGTAACAGCTCTCTATTTTATATAAAAAATTAAATGTTTCCCACATAATTTAATGAATATATATATAAATATTCAAATCAAACCCAAAATATCTAGTTAATTGTGTAAACTTTATGACATTATGTTATTTTTATGAAAAGATAATGAATTCAAAAAGGCAAGTAATAAAGTTTATATGAAGAAAAAAATTTCTAAAAATTCTATAGATTTATAGCATCTCCATGAGCTCTTATATTAATTCTCTATTATAGAGAAGAAAATCACAAAATATCTATAAAATTCGCAAAACTCCAACAACTCTTCTATTTGATATAAAAAATTAAATGTTTTTCGTATAATTTAATTAATATATAGAAATATATAAATTTATGTAAATTAAACCCTAAATATCTATTTAATTGTATTAACTTTATACATTTTGTTATTTTTAGAAAAGATAATGAATTCAAAAAGGCAAGTAATAAAGTTTACATGAAGAAAAAAATTTGTAAAAATTCGATAGGCTTAGAGGATATCCAAGAGCTCTTGTATTAATTCTCTATTATAGAGGAGAAAATCACAAAATCTCTATAAGAAAATGAGCTAAACTTTAACATCTCTTCTACTTTATATAAAAAATTAAATATTTCCGGTATAATTTAAAGAATATATATAAATATTCAAATCAAACCATAAATATCTATTTGACTGTGTTAACTTTATACATTTTTTAGAAAAGATAATGAATTCAAAAAGACAAGTAATAAAGTTTACATAAAGAAAAAAATTTGTAAAAATTCTATAGATTTAGAGCATTTCTTAGAGCTCTTGTATTAATTTTCTATTGTAGAGGAGAAAATCACAAAATATCTATAAGAAAATAAGCTAAAATTCCCAATTACCATAAACCTCAATATCATTGTATCATCAAGGATAGCCACTAAACCGTTATAATCAATGAAAGACGAACATTTCATCGATGGTAGGTTGACAACTTCCATAATTTGATTACAAAGCTCAAATTTTACTCCAAATCGTGGTCTCACTTGGTGATACTCAAGAAAAAATCCCCAAAATGTCTACTTTTATATGAGCATGTGTTTCATGAAAATAGTAGACTTTACGTAGAAAAGTCTGAATAAGCAAGTTTCTAATGAAATTGGCAAACTTCGATTATGAAATAAGTAGTCTTTTATTACAAAATAGGTAAACTTTGCATGTAAGAAAAGTAGACTCACTTTAAAGAACAACCCAAATCGTGCGTGTTACAAGAAATATCCTCATTCTCAAACACATGTGACTTCCTACTTGTATAGTGACTGCCTCCGCATTCACTAATGAATCTTTATTATGTTTAGAGTTGTGATAGTATAGTGTTACATGATCCATTTTAGGCCACAATGACCATTTAAGATCATCGAGCACATTTAGTGACAATGACGATCGATCAATAGTCACCCTTTGTGTATATAGGATTTATTGTTTTGAAGAATGAGCAATAATCACCTTTCATGTATATATGATTTATGGTTTATGATGTTCGAGCTAATATTACTTCTATTGTATGTAAGGTCTATGATTTATGATAATCGACCAATAATCAGCTCTAGTGTGTACATGATATATGATAATCTCGTACTAGTCACCTGTAGTGTCAATAGGGTTTATGATGATCGAGCACAAGTCATGCCTAATGTATGCATGGTGTAGGGATTATGATAATCGAGCTATAGCCACCTCTAGTGTATGCATGGTTCAGGGTTTGTGATAATCGAGCACTAGTCACCTCTAATGTATATATAATTTATGATGATCGGGCACTAATCACCCTTAATATTTACGGTTAATGATGATGGAGTACAAATCACCTCTTATCTATATCTATGGTTTAGGGTTAATGAGGGTCTAGCAATAGTCATCTTTAGTGTATACATGTTATATGATAACTAAGCACTGGTCACTTCTAATGTATATAGGGTTTGTGATCATCTAATATTGTCACCCTTAATGTTGGCATGATTAACTTTTATGATGATCTAGACAAATAAAATTTAATGTATATATGGTTTAAGGTTTATAATGATCAGACAATTGTCACTTCTAGTGTATGCATGGTTCATGGTTTGTGATCAATGATCGATCAATAGTCACATCTAGCATACTTGGTATATGAAAATCTATATCGAGCACTAATCACCTATAATGTATATATCTTTTTTATAATAAGCGAGCATTAGACACCCCTATTGTCACCCCTATTGTTGGCATGGGTAACAGTTTATGATGATCTTGTACAAATAACCTCTAATGTATATATGGTTTAGGGTTTATGATGATAGAGCAATAATCGCTTCTAGTGTATGCATGGTTCACAGTTTGTGATTGATGATCTATCAATAGTCACCTCTAATATACTTTGGTATATGATATTCAAGCGCTAGTCACATCTAATATAAAATGTTTGACACGTTCATGTACCGATTTTCTATCTTCCCATAGAAAAACATAAGCACAATTAGTTAAACTTGAACCGTGCGATCGTGACGCAAACGTTAAACTAAGTAAAAATTCTTTTTTGGTCAGAATTTCTAATCATGGTCACATCGTACAATCAAATTTTATCAAAATTCTTTTTTTGTCAGAATTTCTAATCATGGTCACATCGTACAATCAAATTTTATCAAAAGAGAACCATAAACCCTAAACCCTAGTCGATAAACCGTAGGGACAAACATGTCATTTTAATCACATAAGTTTAAATATATAAAGGATATGGAACCCTAGCTCATTTTTTTTGCTCTTCGCCTCATTTTAATCACATAAGTTTAAATATATAATGGCGAGTTACTGAGGTTTAAGTCACATTCGGTAACTTCGTGAGTTAACTACTACGTTCATTTTCGAGTTTTTCAAAGTTCTCTAAATACCTAATTTAATGACTCGATGTCATAGTACGTGTCGACACGAGTCTCCCGGTATTTTCGGATTATTTTTCGGAGCTTCGGTTTATTTTCTACGAATTTTCGAAGTTTCACGTAACTTTTATTATCAATCCGGTAAAAAGAGTTTTTACCATTTTACCTTTTACTTTTACCTTCTTTAAATTTGGACCGTCAGATCTATTCAAGATTGAATCTCAGCCGTCCATTTTTCTATAAATAGAAGTGAGACTTTTGACCGAAGTTAAAGATCCCACTTCGGTCAACCCGAGCTCCCCGAGCTCCGCCTCTGTCTTCACTATACTCCGCCCGGCGCCGGCCACTCCGGCCACCCCAGCCAGCGGACTACCTTCTTTCTCTCCCTCTTCTCTTCCTCTACCTAGCCCAACCTCCACAACCACCAAACACCCACCACATCCGGAGATCGAGCGAGGGAAAGGCTCGACTGTTTTCCGGCGAGAACTCGACTATTTTCCGGCGAGAACTCGCCGTTCAGTTTTCTGACTGTTTGGCGCGTGGAAGGTACTGTTCTTCTTATGTTCTCTTCCTCTTCCTTTTCCAAGCTCTTGATCATTCGATTCGAGCCTTAATCAAAAAACCCTCCTTTCACTGTTACTGTTTTCGAGTTTTTCTTGGGTTTCGAGGTTTTGCTCCGGCGACGTCTTCTGGTGAGCTTCTGAAGCTTAGGCAAGGCTAGAAGTCGAGAACTAGGGCTGTAGGAGGCAGAGGAGGCCCTGGTGGATGCGTTTGGGCAGGGAGGAGCTACTGTGCTCGAGGCAGTGAAGCGCGGAGATGGAGGAGCTGGTGACCGAGGCAGCGTGGAGGCAGGCAGCAGGGAGGCTGCTGCTGGAATCTCGATTTGGGACAGTGGCAGACAGAGGGTAAGGGTTTCTCCCTCTAAAAACTATTTGATTGCTGCTGTTGATGATTTGTTGTGTTGGGATGTTAAATTGATATTGTTTTCCAGCATGTTTGTCGAGAACTTGGTAAACGAAGAAAACGGGGAAACTCCGGCGAAATTCCGGCAAGTTGACCGGAATCCGGCAAGATATTCCGGCAACCTGCCGGAATCCGGCAAAGATTTCGGTGATGCAGTTAAACTGGCAGAAATGCCGAGAAGGTAGTCTTCGAATCCCTCAGAATGTGTTGTTTCCGTTTAATAGGGTTAAAGAGTCTTAATCGGAATTTACGTATAAGGAAACGTATAAAAACGGAAACTGACCGTAATTGGAATCTTTCCATTTTGGGAAACCTTCTATGTTTGAAAACCTGCTAATTTGGGAAACTTTCCATTTTGGGAAAGTTTCCATTAAAGGAAAGTTTCCATTTTGGGAAAGTTCCATTTTCAGAAAAACAGTTAAGTAAAGAATTGAAGTTCAATGAAGTTTGACACTTTTTGGTTAAATTGGTGAAGTGTTAATTTGTTATCGGAAAATGATAACTGAAATTTTGAAAAATGTCAAGTTGACCTTGTTAAGTAAAGTTGGTGTTTCACAGAAATTGGTAAATCGACTCTTGGTAAATAAATTGGTTAATGTGACACGTTGGGTGTCCATAGTAATTCAACGAATTATTATGTGACACCCTAACGTCAGATTAAAATAGTAAAGGGAAGTTCGGAAGTTTAGTCGGACTTCCGGTAAGTTGAGTAAAGAGTCGATAACTGGAAAGGCAAGTTAAAAAGGTTAAAGTTCCATAAAAGGAAATTGGTTGGTCAACTTAGTCAATGTGGACATTCCTGGTCAAACTAGGAATGTTGAGGTCTGTTGACTGTTATTGTTTCTTAGTCGCTAAGCTATTCTAATTCTGCAGTGATTCGTTTGGACGAGGTAGCTTACGCGGTGACCTCGGTTTATCCGAGGCAGTTCCTAGATGCTTGGAGCTCACGAAAGGAACAACAATTCCAGGTAGGGAATCTGAACCCCCTTGGTAGTGGTTTTATATATGTATGAGAAAGTGCATGATTTTGTGTATGCTCATGGTCGATGCCTCGGGAAGGTTTTCTTTATATTAAATGATAAATGATTTATGATTGGGCGAAGAAAATCCGAGGCTAGACGTAAATGATTTTTATACAATGATGTGATATGTTGAGCACCGTTGTGTTGATTTCCGATGCGTGACCTGAGAGTGGCGGGACCTAGTATTTAGACTATGCTTCCCACGGTGTCGATGACCGTGAACCTCCGGAGGGGCAATGCCCTGTTTATTTAAATTATCCCACTTACGCTCGTCTCACACAGAGTTAAGCGAGCCGTAAGTGCGGTGTGTCGTTACGAGAGAATTGTTGGGCATTAGCTGTAAATGGACACTCTCGCTACTATCAGTCTTCAGACGCATAGGTAGTTGGCCCCGGTTTGCTGTATAGACAAACCCGGAATTCGGTCACAGAGATTCGTGAAGCCCTGCAGGCTGTATTGTTCATCGAGCGCTCTGGGCTCCTGTTTTTAGCATACTGCACTATTTTCCTGAAAGATATGAAATGGTGTTTTTGCGTGCCAAGGGTTTTCTAAATGGTTTTATTACGAGCTCAAATCTATAAGTATACATATATGGTTTTATGATTTTCAAACCTATCATTGGTGGGTCTATATGTGAGCACGCGAGGACGACACTCACCCCTACAACAGATTGAATGCAGGTACTGTGACGGGATAGATAGAGAGAGCTGTGTGTGGAGCCTCCTTCCTTCCTCGATGTTTGGTCCGAGATGTACTCACTTTTCCAGTTTTACCCTTCGAGTCATATACCAGAGCATTTTACATAAACAGTAAAAGTGTCATCCCGATTTGTTAACTATGTTTCATATTTTTATTGTTGCGCTAAAGTTTTAAATTGTCCCCTTTATTTTGACCACCTTCCGTGGAATTAGAAAAATTCTGATGAATGTTTTAAGAATTTCATGTGGTGCCACTCAAAGTATAAAAGTTTAAATTTTATTTTACTTACTAAAAGCCTACGACTTTAGGTTAATAAGTTGTTGGCACGTCCTTCGGACGTGTTGGCTTCTTATTGGCTTAAATTCGTGGCTACTGTAGTTTCCCCTCCAGGGTGCTACAACACTGTTGTTCGGTGATGACAAACTAGAAGAATGCTCGGGACTACTCAGGTGCGGGAGCGTCGTGAGAGACAAAACAGGGACAACCGTTCGATTTTTAATGAATTGATCCAATAGACATGATTAAACGGACTCAAACGGATATGATCAATTCATTAAAAATCAGACGGCTGTCGTCGTTTGGTCCCGCACGACACTCCCGTGCCTAAGCAATCCTGGAAGAATGCTTCCTTAAGCTACTGGAAAGCATTTCGCATTTCGCATTTCTTTACCATGACCTAATCGTCACCTATCCCTCTCACGCTCACCATGACAGATCATAATATTCATCCGCAACCACGCATGATTACTTCACTTCATTCAATTCCGTGATAGGAAAAAATTATCAAATAAAAAAGACTAGTCTTTAAAAGCCCTGCTTCATTTCCTTCTATTTTTTTTGTGTTATGCTAATTCAATGCAATAAAAAAATATTCAAAATATTATTTGCTACCTCAGACAACATCAAAACTTAATGTCTGACTATGGGGCTTGGAAGACGAAGAAATGATGAATCTATCTATGGTGATCTTGAAGCTGGAGGTGGTTGAAGATGAAGAACTAATCTCAGAAACAATCTTGATTTCCGATAAGGCGCATCTGACCGTTTTCTGATGTCGGTGGTCGACAAGTTTTAGACTTCGTTGCTCGCTTAGTCTAAGAGTGATTAAGATGACAAGCTGGCTTATTGAGTGTAAAGACTAGCACACTACTGGATATTGCCTCTTAGCTGACGCAACCATTTTATTTCCGTCAACTAGGAACATCTTAGCCGAAAAACTGAGTTTTGTAGACGAAGAAGCTCATTCATTCAACTAAGGGCATCTTTGTTGACGAATACACGTCGACGACAGTATTCGTCGGCTAAGATATTCATAGGCGACGGAAGAATTCGGTTGGTAATATTATGTCAGCTAAGAAATTTCTAGACAAAAAATACTTCTTTCGTTAGTTAAGAAACATGTCTTCGTCTAAAAAAATCTTAGCCGACGAGTATGTGTTCTTAGCAGACAACATGTTTCTTTGACTAAGAATTAGTTATATACAAATATACAACTTTGTGAACTAACTATATGTAGAATGTGATGCACTATAAAGTTATTGATCAGACACTACCTAGATGTGATGCACATAAAAAACAATGTGTGCGACAGTGTGGTGGACACAATGCTGAACTTGCAGGGGAAGACGAAAGACGGTCCTAAGACACACATTGATCTAAAAATGGGTATACGAAGACATGAAGCTCCTTACGCCGTGAAGCCTGACCAAAAGAACGAAATTTTCAGGTGGAGGTGTGTGAAGTATCCTTTTGGCTATGCATGATATCACTAAAAGAAAAAAGACTTTAGCTGACGAAATGACCAAAAATAGCCTGACGAAATTTTTTTTCGTCGGCTAAAGTCCTCTTTAGCTGACGAAAAATTATTTTGTCGGCTAAGTTAAATTTTCGTCGGCTAAAGTGAAATTTTAGCCGACGAAATTCTTTTTCGTCGGCTAAACTAATTTTTCGTCGGCTATAGTTTGTGAACTTTAGCTGACGAAATTTGAAAAGTTTATCCGATGAAATTAGGGTATTTCGTCGGCTAAAGTACCATTTAGTTACAAAATTGCACTACGGATATTTCGGTGTTCGATTGACTATTGTGATACCAATATATTAGCAGAACGGGGGTACGAGTAAAATTCATCGCTAATGCCATGACATATGAGCTTTTTTGGCCATCCGAGTTCGTTTAAGGTTTCAAAATGCAGTTTTTCTAAACACTTAACACACGAAAACACCTATATCTGCATCTATATAAGGAATTTTGGTGGAACCTTCAACACAACAAACTCTCATCATGATGAGACGCAACTGCCCATCTAAAAATTTTGTGACATTTACCCATCGATGATAGGGCTCTCCATATGGATAAATAATGGTAAATAGTGGACATGTTGTGATTCCAGCCATCAAAATTCACAAACAAAAATACAACCGTCAGATATCATCAATATGTTGAAATATGTCTATGGTAAAAAAATTCAACTTGATCCGATAAATTTAAAGACTTCATCCAGACGGTCAATCCCGTAAGTCAAACCTCTAAATTGTATTGACTGCAACTAACGACACCGACATGATTTTTCAATCGTAGACGTATTTCACAATTCCGGTCATATCTTATTTCACGACTTTTTTGCGTTTGAAGTTTCTACGTAGAGTTTGTTTTTGAAACGGAACATTTACTTAAAGCTTAGTAAACAAGTTATACAACATTAGTACGCATGTTGTAATTCCGATGATCAAAGTTGTGAAACAAAAATCTGACCGTCTGATATGATCATTATGTCGAAATATGTCTATAGGAAAAAATTTAACTTGATCTGACAACATAAGGGCTCGATCCTTACGGTCAATCCCGAAAGTCAAACCCTTTAACGCACGGAAACGGTCATTTGACCGTCTAAATTACATATTTTGCCCGGACCTTCAATTGAAAATAGTTTCAAATCGATGAGACGCAACCAGTGGTATAAAATAACCACAGGAGATAGGGCTACCTCTAGGGAGAAAGAATGAAAAATTACGTTGACGGTTTAGGGTTTTAGCCGACGAGATTAGGGTAATTCGTCGGCTAAGTTTAAATAAATAAATAACTATAGCCGACGAAATTAGGGTAATTCATCGGTTAAAGTTAAATAAATAAATAACTATAGCCGACAAAATTTATTAAAATTCGTCTGCTAAAGTTAATTCAAAATTCAAAATTTTTGGCAGGGATTTTGAAAATTTTGAACTTTTTCCGACTAAAATTTTGAACTTTAGCCGTCGAAATTAGGATATATCTTCGGCTAAAGTTCAAAATTTTCAAACTCTCCGTCTAAAATTTTAAATTTTTTCTATATCTTTTATTTTTCTCCTCCTCCTCTTCCTCCTCCGGCGGCAACAACTCCTCCTCCTTATTCTTCTCCTTCTCCTCCACCTTCTCTTCTCTTCCTCTCCCGATCCTAGCCTTCTCCTCCTTCTCCTCCTCCTCCTCTTCTTCTTCTCCTCCTCCTTCACCGGTGTAAAAACAAAACAAAAAAAAGAAAAAAAATTAATAAAAAAATACAAGAACTAAAAAAATAAAATAACTAACTATAGCAGACGAAATTTATTAAAATTCGTCGGCTAAAGTTAAATAAATAAAAATAAAATAAAAATAATAACTATAGTCGACAAATTTTAATAAAATTCGTCGGCTAAAGTTAAATAAATAAAAATAAATTAAAAACAATAACTATAGCCGACGAATTTTAAAAAATTTTGTCGGCTAAAATTAAATAAATATAAATAAATCAAATATATTACTATAGCCGACGAATTTAATAAAATTTCGTCGGCTAAGGTCCAAAAGTTCGCTTGCTAAAGTCCAGATTTTAAGCGGCGAAAAATTTATTTGTCGGCTAAATAAATGACTCTAGCCGAATGATGAATAGTAACTTCGTCGGCTAAAGGTTTGTTTGACGGCTTTTTTCCGACGACTTCTTAGTCGAACAAATTTTTTACTTAGCCGACGAAATTTTTTCGTTGGCTAAAGTAGTTGTTCCGGTAGTGTATATAGCCCGATGTGTGAACTTCTGGGACGGTAAGATGTACGGGTTGAAAAGTCATGACTGTCATATCTTGCTACAACGTCTCTTCCCTGTTTTCATTGGACCGTTCCTTCCCTGTCAAGTGGTGGAGCCGTTAGTAGTGTTTTCAAAATTCTTCCAAAAGTTATGCACTAGGGAACTGAAAAAATCTGACATCCAGAAAATTCAAGAGGAAATCATTTATATCATGTGTAAATTTGAGAGGAAATTTTCTCCAAATTTTTTAACATCATGCCTCACATGATGATCCATCTTCTCTAGAAATTGTTGCTTACCGGTCCAGTACACTATACTTGGATGTATCCCATGAAAAGATACATTTTTACACCTGAATTCCTCAAATTAATTTTTGATACGAAATATATTGTGTTCAATAATCATAACACTTTGTAACTTGATTTATAGGCAACTTGAAGACTACAAAGCTTATGTGGCTAATAAATCCGCACCTGAAGGATGTATAGCTGAAGCATATTTTACTCACGAGTGTGTCACCTATATGAAGTTGTATTTAGGAGCGTTGAAGGAACCTTTGTAAAACATACCGGTACATGTATCGAAGTTCAATCTTTCCATACACTCTAGTGATGTTGAAGTTTATGGAATTTTGCCAGACTCCTACAAGTTGCAACCACATGAGCTAGTCATTGTCCACTGGTGGGTATTGATTAACTGTCCAGAAGTTTAATTCTGGAAAGAGATTCATCTATATTGTCAAGAAGTTCAAGGTGATCTTGAGTACCACAACAGGAGTTCCCAAACTATTTTGGCGCCTGGGTACGTAATTCTATATTTATGTATTTATGTTTATTTCATAATGATTCTCGAAGTCCATATCTATAGTTTAATGGTTGGTTGCAGATGAACCATATTGAATTTGGTGGTCACCTAAATTGGTCACACTCACTAAGACTTCTAGCGATAAAGCTGATAATGTCAAGACTTTACCCGATGTGCAAGGCTAATGGTGTGCAATTTATACGTAAACCAAGAGACAGAATCAGGAGAACATAAAATTATGGGGTGATGGCGCATGGTGGGTGGAATGAAGTTGACTATTACGGTGTTCTCTATTCAGTAGTGGAACTTGTTTATGGGCCGGGTATGAAAGTTCTCATGTTCAAGTGTAGATGGTTTGATACTAGCCCGTAGAGCATGAAGACTGATCAGTACAGAATATTATCAGTAAACAATGTTACAAGCTGTTACAAAGATGACCCCTTCGTTTTTGCCAAATCAGTAAAACAAGTGTCTTGATGACCTTACTAAGGGTGACGCGTGGAAAGTAGTCAACCTCGTGCACCCTAGAAACATTTATCGGGCGACTATACTTGGAGAAGCCAAAGACGAGGAAGAAGATGTTGCATATCAAGAGCCGATTGCAATAGGTATTCCTGACTCCTCTATGGTCCGCCTTAATAATTTTAAAGTGGGGGCATTCGATTCTAATTCATGATGAAGAGCCAAGGCTTATTGATGTTGATCCAAATCAAAAAGCAGACTAAGACTTTGGTGATGAGGAGAGTCATAGATTACCAAAAATTAATTTGGACAACAAAAAAAACTTATCAGATGATTCCGATTACGAGCATTACGGCTAAAGTAACCTCAAAATTCCCGCCAAAATTTTTGAATTTTAGCCAACTAAATTTTGCATTTCGTCGGCTTAAGTACCCTAAAAATTTTCAAAATTCTAGCCAAAAATTTTAATTTCTTTTTATATCTTTCATCTCTCTCCATCCTCCTCTTCATCTCTCTTCCTCCTCTTCCTTCGGCTGCAACTCCTCCTCTTTCGACTCCTCCTCCAACAACAACTCATCCTCCTCCATTAGCGGCAACTCCTCATTCTCCTCCTCCAAACACCACCATACAGTGGTGTAGTGGCTGAAAAACTAAAAAGAAGAAAAAATAATAATCGAAAGTAAAAGAAAATAAAAAAATAATTATTTTTAACTTTAGCCGACAAAATGCAAACTTTAGACGACGAAATGCAAACTTTAGCAGACGAAATTCAAACTTTAGGCGACGAAATTCAAACTTTAGTCGACGAGTTACAAAATTTAGCCTACAATTTACATTTATTTAGTCGGCTAAACTTTCCACGGTTAAACATTTTTGACCAACGGTTTGAGATTTAGCTGACGAAAATTTTGCGTAATTTTTTCGCCTAAACTTTCCACTGTCAAACAGTTTTGACCAATGTTTGAGGTTTAGCCGACAAAAATTGTGTAATTTCGTCGGCTAAACTTTCGACAGTCAAATAGTTTTGACCAACAGATTGATGTTTAGTTGACGAAATACCCGTAGAAGACTATAGCCGACGACAGATTTTTATTTCGTCGGCTAAAACTATAGCCGTCGACCTTTTACCGACGACACTATAGTCAACGAACCCTCGTTAGCCAACACTAGCCAACGAAAAAATTTCGTCAGCTATAGTAGTTGTCCTGGTAGTGTGGTAGATTTTTGAGGCGGTGGTGGTGGATTTTGGTGGCGGAGCAATTGAAGCGCACGCGGCAGAGGCATGTGGGAGAGACGGCAGAGGCGCGTTGGAGAGGCGACGACGACGGTGGCAAAGGAAGGGAGTCCAGCTAGTGGGTTTTAGACAAAAAAAGAAAAAATAAAAAAAAATTTCGAATATCATTTATTAAAAAATATATATATATTTTTAATGAAAAATATCTTAGTCTACGAAATATTTTTCGTCAGCTTAGTTAATAGTCTCTTAGTCGCAGGAAATTCATAGTACGTGTCGACATGAGTCTCCAAGTATTTTTGAAATATTTTTCAGGGCTTCCGTCTATTTACTAGGAATTTATGAAGTTTCTGGTAATTATTATTTACCATTTTAGTAAATAATTTCTACCATTTAACCAATTACTTTTTACCTTATTAAATCTGGGCCGTCAGATCAATTAGGGATTTGATCTGGGCAGTGATTTGTGTTTAAAAGGAGTAGAGATGGGTTGACTTTTTTCAAACCCCAACTCGGGACAAACCCGAGCTCCCCCTCCGCTCTCTCTACCTCAGCCCTTCTCAAGCGATTTCTCAGCCGTCCCGCCACCCCACGCCGGCGCACCACCTCCAAAACGTTCCTCTAACTCTCCTCCACACAGCCCAGTAATTCAACCCTATATACAACCATTGATGACAAAGATCGGAGGAGGAGGGCGGCGGTTGTCCTCGACCAAAAATCTGGCGACACAGGTGGCGAGTCGACAAGTGAGGGTATTTTCTTGCTCTTCTCCATCTCCTCTTCAATTCCTTATTCTTGTTTGTCAAATTCGAAGTCATGATCGAAATTCCCTCTTTCCCTCTTTTTCTCGGTCTCTTGAGTTTCTCACAACGTGGCTCCGGCGACTGTGTTTTGGGACTGCTAGTGGTCTCTTTGAGGGCACATTTACTAAACATGAATGAGATATAGGGTGAATGAGAATGAGGATGAATAAGAATGAGGGTGAATGAGAGAGAGAATGAGTCATTCTCATTCATTTTTTTACTTGTCATCCGAAATGAGAAGTAAAACCATGGTTCATTCCTATTCATGACCCTGTCAATGACAATAGTACCCTTCCATATTTGATAACTTCACAATTTCACTTCAAAATTGTTTTAAAATCATACTCTATATATTGAAACAAAAACAAAAACAAGAGAGAATCCATGTATTGACATTAAAAACAAGAGAGAATCCATGTATTGACATTCTCTCACTACAACAAATAGAAGTTCCAGATTGACATTCCAAATACCCTAAGCTTCAATCTACAGCAGAAAAAGAAGAAGAAGCAACTCACAGCTTTATAGTAGTACAAATCAACCCATGTTAGAATCCTCTTGGATCATGGTAAGCAGCAACAAAACTATGCATCTTTGGTCATAGTAAGCATTCATCTTGGATCATAGTAAGCATTCAGCAAATATTTTCAAGTAATATCTTCACACAGCCAACATTAGAAGTTCCAATATTCATCAAGCCTCCCAATTTCCCATTCATCTGGCAATCTAGCAACACATTGCTAAACTTAACATCCATGTGAATCACAACTTGCTCAAACTCTTCATGCAAATAATGAAGCACGAAAGAAAACCATTTGATGATCCCAAATCTCTGCTCCTAACTCAAAAAGCTCATCAAATATATAAGAATCCAAGGAATCCAGGATGGGTTTTCACTAATTTAAACATTTGGAATTATCAACTTGGCATTCCAAAGACCCTAAACTAGTAAGCTTCAATTTGCAAAATAATAAACATAAACATCAAGAACAATATAGTACAAGCCAATTATATAGAACTAATAGAAGTACATAACAATCAAACAAGATCAAAGAAACGATTGCAAAATTTCAAATGGTCTTCAAAGACGAAATCAATAAGCAACAGAGAAACAAAGAAATCTCCCAAAAAAATATCCAGAACAAAAGAAAAGAAGAAGAAGATGAATCAAACAAGAAAAAAAGTAGAAGTCTTTCATGAGATTGGGTTGGGTTCTTTCTTGAGATTGCTATGTTGAATAACTCGTTCTTACTGATGAGAGGAGGCCAGGAGGCTGATGAGAGGAGGCGAAGTGAAAAAGATACAATCTGAAAAGTGTGTAAGTTGTAGGGTTATGATATGGGCAGTGTGGGATTTTGATAAAGTCATGAGGTTAAATTGGAACTAAACTATGATTCAGGGTTGAATCAGGAGTAATACCGACCCCCTCCTCTGGAATGGAGAAGGGAGAATGAATACAGGTTTAAGCGTGAGACCCACACAAATCTGAATCTGCCACAGGTTAGTAAACGCCTTCTTAACCCAGAATGGGAATGAATCCCAAAGAGTTCCTTTCCCATTGCTGTTAAGTAAACACGCCCTGTGTTCTGGAGGAGCTCCGGATGGGTGTTGGGTACAATTTGGGTGGCGGAAGCTCATGTTCTCCAATGAGGCAGAGGGGTTAAGGATCCATGTTCTTGTCAGTTTTTCTGGTTTGGGTTTATGGTCAAGTGAGGTGGAGATCAAGGAGAAGCTGCTGAATGTTGACTGGGGTTTGGAAGCTGATAGGTAAAGGTGTGGTAGTATTAATTTTAGGTTGTAGGTGTTGAATTTTGTTGTTGTGTCCAACGGCTGATTTGTTGTTGTGATGTTTCTGGTTGTCGAGAACTTGGTAAAATGGAGCAATGGCGAAGCCATGGTCATTTTCTGACAAGATTGCCAGAATCTGGCAGAATATACCGGCAACTAGCCAGAATCCGACGAAGCAACAAAATTTTCCTACAGTAGCCGAAGAGGTAGAAATCGATTCTACTGTTAAGCTTTGAGTCGTAAGATCTCTGTTAAATCGTGAACCGGTTAATTACAGAAAACTTACCATAAAGAGGAAGTTCCATTTTGGAAAACTTTCCCTTTTTGGAAAGTTTCCATTTTTAGGAAGTTTCTATTTTTGAAAAGTTGGCCGGTTAAAATAAGATAATTGAATCTTTAAATGAGATTCTGGTCAACTCAGGAATCTTTGTCATAAATTGAGTTGATCGTTGTAATTAATGTGGATAATTTCTTTTAATTGGTATATAGACTCAAGGTTAAAAAATTGGTCTAAGAGACACGTTGGGTGTCCATAGTAATTCCATAAATTACTATATGATACCTAACGTCAAATGAATAATTAAGAAAAGTTGATATGTTAAGGTTGTTTAATTAGAAATAATTCTATTAGTTGCAAGGTCGTTAAAAGAAATAAGTTTGGTCAACTCCTGGTCAAATTAAGATTTCCTAGTCAACCTAGGAAAAGATTAAGTCAAACGGTATTAAAGATTGATATGTGGGATTAATTGTACAGTCTATGGTCGAACGTGAGACGAACTCAACCATGTGGATATTTCAAGGTTGCGCTCGAGCGACATTCTAAGCAGTGAGGAGGTCGCATTAAGTACTATGAGTGGACCTTTGTTTTGAATTAATGCATGTCATGTTTTTATGCTAAACAATTTGATTTTTATTGATTTTATGAGCCGGTGGGGCCGGGAAGGTGGGTTGTTCCCCTTTCGTAAGCCCATATATTATATCGGCTGAAAACTGTGTTATATTGATTAAATTTGGAACGTTTGTTTTATGACCATAGTTTTGAGGACAGTCGGGGAACCGTGCCTTATGCATGAGATGCATGTTTTAATTTACGGGGGAGGAGTCATATAATAATGACTTTTCGTATTTTCTTGTTTTCTTCACCATGAAGGGTCGTCATATATATAAAGCTGCTAGCTAGCCATACAGCCCCCACTTGAGGAAGTGGAACGGGGCAATAGTAGCCCTAGAGGGTCCCGACCTTAGCCTGAGAGACTCATCGTCATGGATGAATCTTTCTGCCATGAAGGGCCGTCATATTACTTAGTACCTTAAAGGTTTCGACCCTAGTCTGAGAGACTCTCTGTCATGGTAAAACCACTTCCCCTATTTTTAATACTGATTTTAAGCCAATGAGATTGACAAGTGATGTTTTGTTTTTCGAGAGGATTATTTGAAATTCTTTCGCAAGGAGGTATGCATAAATGATTTCTCGAAACAATAAGAGGGAGAACGTTAAATTAAAGTATTTTTTCACGCCTGGATATTATTTTTGTCCACTCACTCTAACATCATGTTTTTTAAATGTTCTTCCCTGGACCATTCGTTTTCAAAGGCCTAGTGTTGCAAGATTGCTGAAAGGAGGTCGCGCGAACAAAAGACGAGACATAGCCAAATAATCTGCTGACGCAAGCATGTTTATTTAGGTAGCATTTCCTTGTAGATTTGCTCTGATTACCTTAGCTTAGCTTAGTTTATTTTATTGGTGAAGTGCGGATGTGATTTAGGGAGCAGGGTGGCTCTGGGTGCTGGGATTGAATTTTATACTATTGTGGAAGTGCTTAGTTGGGTTGCAGGAAGGGTTGTCTATTTCAAGGTGTTTCGGTAGAAGTTCCCTTAAGGTGGTCCCTGTAGGATTTACTTCGGGTTAAAGAGGTTAATCTAGGGTGGGTCCTGACAATTGGTATCAGAGCATTAGATTATCGTTTCCTGTTACTACCTCATGTACTTGGTAGCACTTAGTGTCAATAGAGTGATGGTCCAACCGCGGCGGATCTATTGACATTTTATGTCTGTGACGGTCTGTGTTATTAGGGGTATGAGTTAGTAGTTCCTATTGTATTTATGGACCGGATGGTTCCATAAAAGCCTGAAACTACAAGACTATGTCTTGGTACGCCGACCTCTCAAAGAGTTTCTGAAAGGAAAAAGTAAGTAGTTGCTGATTTCCTTTATGTGCATTTGCTGGGTTATTTGAGATTTGGAATAGGGTTATGTGTTGGGAACTTGAGTTGGGAACTCATATTATTTCATGTTGTTTGGACATCTAGTGCAAATGTCTAGAGAACGAAGCATTTGATTCATGCCTGGGAGGCTGTTGTGAAAGTGGCAGGGATGATGTTGTAGAATCCTAAGGCGAGGCCTAGTGTCCGAATTAAGGGACTCTTAGAAGTGAAGAGTCATAAGGGATATTAAAAGAGATTGTGTTCTATGCTGGGAATGGTAGTTGGAGTTGCATAGTGTGATTATTTAGAGAAGATAAATATTTAGAATTGATGTTTGTCAAGATTTTATTGACGTTCTCCTTAAGTGTGGTTTTGGGGAAACCAACGAACATATAAAAGTAGAATGACTCAAGGATTTGAGTGTTGACATTTTATTGTCATTGGACTTGGTATGGGGACGAGCCTTTGATGTGACGTAATTAAAGAACTTACGGAATTGATAGTGTTGGCTGGTCACTTAAATGTTTTGTGGGACAGTCACTGGGAATACTGGCTCGTGTCACCCCTTGGTGTCGGCATTGTTGCCATCAGCTATGATTGGATCCTTATCGCCCCAGCCACCCATGATTGGATTCTTAGCAACATTTGAATTGTTGGTGAGTCCAAGCACGATTTGAAATGTTTATGACAACTGGTCATTGGGCCGTAAATCGTAAAGGTAGAAATTAAATTGTGTCACCAGATGTCATGAAGCTCAGGTCAACATTAAAGTATGTTGTGCATCGGTTGGTCGAAGTATATTAATTAGTATGCTTGTGGAGGAGCCTCCAGGTTGGTGGTGTTGGAGTTCGGTTTTCAGATCGAGCGAGCGTTTGAGTTGTAATTAAAGGTAATTGGTTTTGGAAATTAAGGGAGATGTTGGAAGTGGTAGCAAGCCACCGAGTCATGGAGCAAGAGTGCTTGGGGTACTGGAGATAGTAATACGAGTCTTGATTGACTTGATATTAGTGTGATGTAGGAATCAGTCGTTGTGCTAATGTCACTGTTTTGACAGCTGGAGGTTTACATAGGTATATCCCATATGAGTACATATTTACCCTCCTTTGTAGGGTAGTGATAAATTGAAATCTAGGTAGTACATGCTGGCAATCCATGATTTTTTTGTTTGTTGCAGATGTGTGTGGTCAAAATGATACCTTCAAGTATTTCGAGAATCTAATGGAGACGGAGATTAAGAACGTTTTGTCAAAAGTTTTGTGCAAAACGTCAAGTAGGTGGTCTAACCATTTAAGAACAAGTCGGAAGTGAGTTAGATATGGTCGCTCTAACTTTTGAGATGATTAGTGAAATTATGAAATGTTGTTAGTGGTTGTTCAAATTGGGATCGTCGATCTTTTCTTTAAAGATTGGGATGAGTTGATTCAACATGGATTCTAGATCTTGGAACCAATCCAATTTCGGAGCAACTTTCTGATAATGGAACCAACCCGCAAAAAGCATTAAGGCAGCAAAGACTAATGCACCAATTGCAGGACTGAGATAGATGCAAGGAAATGGTCAAGTGACACCAGTGGAGCAAAGTCTTCTGAATCATTGAGTAAGAGTGGGAGTCTCATGATTCTCAAGCTTTGATTTGCAACCAAAGTTGGTTTTTTATGACACCTGGTTCTCAGTAGACGATTAGCTGAGCTTGTCGACATGGAAATTTGTTCACCCACTGACCGATGTTAAATCGGTTACTTTTAATATGAGGTATCCTAATGACATGTCTAAGGATATATAGGTTGTTTTCACTGAAGTGACGGACAGTATCCTCAATTTCAAACTGTGGAGGGAGGATTAAATCTGGGAGATCAAATATTGGTGTTAAATTATCGAAATCCTGAGACTGAGAGGATTGAAGAATTGTTGGCATTGGCATAGTCATCAAATATTGGTCTTAAGTAGTAACCCTACTTGTTATGAATTATGAACTAGCGAAAATTTTTGGCGCCACGAGAGTAGAGTGGTAGCCAGAAAATCACAATATGTGGTTTATGAAATTGTCAGCATTTCAGTGAGTACGTTATGCGGTAAAGCTAAGGAAAGGGTTTCCTTGATGACTCAAGAAGTATTATGAGTCAAACGTCGGTAACAAATTTATTACTAAGAATGATAAAATATGTTGCTAAGAGGAGCAATGCTCCATTAGTACTCGTGGAGTGTTAAAGCCACGTTCAGATTAAATTTTGTAATAGGGGTTGTTATGTATGGTGGTGGTTCACGCAATCTAGGATCTGGAGGTAAATGTTCAGACCACGGAGGTAGTTTTGTTTAGGAACTGTCTGGTTGTGTGTGGTGACGTAGTGATTGTCACGCGCCTACTGCAGTAATGGAAATCAATAAGAATTTTGTTTCTTGATGATGTTGTTCATGATGATCAAGGTGGAGGATTGTTGTCTGAAATTAGATTCAGATGCATTGAACGATGGTTGTTTTGGGTGCGAGTTAGTGACACTAAAGTTGTGTAAGTGTTTGATCATGTAAGATTCTCAAATTTGTCAGTTGTTGCCAGAGAATTTGGTAATGAAGGCATAAGTGAAGTGAAATATCCTTGATGAGCGGGTAAGGCTCAGACATTCTTGTAATGGTAGTCTCTTTCAGATTGTGATGCGGATAAAATATAATTGCCGCACAGTTATGGTTGAAGTGTGGGTTCTGCACTATGCGTCATTCAAGGTTAAGCTAAGAGATAGAGAGGTCGGTGACACCTCACCTATGTGTTGTACGTGTGGTATGTATTACCAAATGCAAATTAAGCTATAATTCCATAAAGTGATAATTGAGTTAGCGATTCTAATGATCGGCTTGTGGGTAAAAAGTCAAGATTTATCTTGTTAGAATAGCTATATATGTGGCGCGTAGCCTGAAAATTTGTCTTCGTGCGTGGAATAAGAATTGTTGGATCTCGATGTCTGGAGTTTTGGATCCTCTAGGTTTAAAAACTATTGTTTTTGTTTTACGCTAAAATTCTTGGCAATTCATGTCCTATATGTGCAAGTTGATTGAGTAATGATGGATTAAGGGAAGACAATTACTCCACAACAAGACCATTTGACAGAATAATATATAGAAAGTGTAAACCAGATCAGGAAGCCTAGTACAAATGAGGTATGGTTTGTGTATCACAAGTTGTCATGGTTTTCTTGTGGACACGTTGTCATGAGTTTTGACTCCATGTTGTATTGTGATACTAGAGGATTTAAATCCATCAATGACTTCGAACATTGCTCCTCAGGTGTTAGTTACCTTCTCTACATAGGGAGTGTTTGTGATGATATTTAAGGTTCAATAGTGAGAGTTCGGTGAATCAGAATGATTAATGGCTGTATTGTGACGACATCACACGCGGATGGTAGTGACAAATAATGGTGTTTATTTGGCGAATTAAGTAGTATCAAAGTGTGTAATTGTAATTTCGAGAACGAAATTTTATAAGGTAGGGAGATTGTAACACCCCGTACCTAAAAGTTACCTTTTTACATGGGTTTATAAGTTACCGAGAGCTTTTAACAGTGACAGTAATTTAATAAGTTATTGCTCGTGTTTTTCTAATCTCTTCAAATTCCTTATTTAAGGGACATGAAGTCGTAGTACGTGTCGACACGAGTCTCCCGGTATTTTAAAATATTTTTCGGATCTTCCGTCTATTTACTAGGAATTTTTGAAGTTTCTGGTAATTATTAATTACCATTTCACTAAATAATTTCTACCATTTGACTAATTACTTTTTATCTTATTTAAATCTGGGTCATCAGATCAATTAGGGATTTGATCTGGGTCGTCGATTTGTGTTTAAAAGGAGTAGAGATGGGTTGACTTTTGTCAAACCCTAACTCGGGACAAACCCGAGCTCCCACTCCGCTCTCTCTACCTCAACCCTTCTCAGGCGAGTTCTCAACCGTCCCTCCTCCTCACACCGATGCACCACCTCCAAAACGTTCATCTAACTCTCCTCTACAAAGCCTTGTAATTCAACCCTATATACAGCCATTGATGACGGAGATCAGAGGAGGAGGGCAGCGGCTGTCCTCGGCTAAATATCCGGTGACACAAGCAGCGAGTCGACAAATTAATGGTATTTTCTTGCTCCTCTCTATCTCCTCTTCCATTCCTTGTCCTTGTTTGCCAAATCTGAAGTCATGATCGAAATTCCCTCTTTTTCTCGGTCTCCTGAGTTTCTCATAGCGTGGCTCTGGCGACTGTGTTTTGGGACTGCTGGTGGTCTCTTTGAGTTCCGGAAGAGCTCCGAATGGGTGTTGGTGACAGTTTGGGTGGCGGAAGCTCATGTTTTCTAATGAGGCAGAGGGGTTGCTGGTGAGGAGAGGATCCATGTTCTTGTCGGTTTTTCTGGTTTGGGTTTATGGTCAAGTGAGGTGGAGATCAGGGAGAAGCTGTTGAATGTTGACTGGAGTTCGGAAGCTGATAGGTAAAGGTGTGGCAGTATTAATTTTAGGCTGTAGGTGTTGTATTTTGTTGTTGTGTCCAACTGCTGATTTGTTGTTGTGATGTTTCAGGTTGTCGAGAACTTTGTAAAATGGAGCTACGGCGAAGCCATGGTCATTTTCTGGCAAGATTGTCAGAATACGACAGAATATGCCGGCAACTTGCCGGAATCCGACGAAGCAGCAGAATTTTTCGACAGTAGAAGAGGTAGAAATCGATTCTCCCGTTAAGCTTTGAGTCTTAAGATCTCTGTTAAATCGTGAACCAGTTAATTACGGAAAACTTATCATAAAGAGGAAGTTCCATTTTGGGAAACTTTCCCTTTTTGGAAAGTTTCCATTTTTTGGAAGTTTCTATTTTTGGAAAGTTGACCGGTTAAAAGAAGACAATCAAATCTTTAAATGAGATTCTGGTCAACTCAGGAATCTTGGTCAAAAATCGAGTTGATCGTTGTAATTAATGTAGATAATTTCTTAATTGGTATATCGACTCAAGGTTAAAGAATTGGTCTAAGACACGTTGTGTGTCCATAGTAAATTTCATAAATTACTATATGATACCTAACGCCAAATGAATTATTAAGAAAAGTCGATATGTTAAGTTTGTTTAATCGAAAATAATTCGATTAGTTGCAAAGTCGTTAAAGGAACTGAGTTTGGTCAACTCCTGGTCAAATTAAGATTTCCTAGTCAACCTAGGAAAAGATTAAGTCAAACGGTATTAAAGACTGATATGTTGGATTAATTGTACAGTCTATGGTCGAACGTGAGACGGACTCGACCATGTGAATATATCGACGTTGCGGTCGAGGGGCATTCTGAATAGTGAGGAGGTCGCATTAAGTACTGTGAGTGGACCTTTGTTTTGAATTAATGCATGTCGTGTTTTTATGCTAAACAACTTGATTTTTATTAATTTTATGTGCTGGTAGGGCCAGGAAGGTGGGTTGCTCCCCTTTCGTAAGCCCATATGTTATCTTGGCTGAAAACTATGTTATATTGATTAAATTTGGAACAGTTGTTTTATGGCCATATTTTGGGAAACCGTACCTTATGCATGAGATGCATGTTTTAATTTACGGGGGAGGAACCATATAATAATGACTTTTCGTATTTGTTTGTTTTCTTCACCATGAAAGGTCGTCATATATATAAAGATTCTAGTTAGCCATACGGCCCTCACCTGAGGGAGTGGAGCGGGGCAATAGTAGCACTAGAGGGTTCCGACCTTAGATTGAGAGGCTCATTGTCATGGTGGAATCTCTCCGCCATGAAGGGTCGTCATATTACTTAGTAGCCTTAAAGGTTCCAACCCTAGTCTGAGAGACTCTTTGTCATAGTGAAACCTCTTCTCCTATTTTTAATACTAATTTTTATGCCAATGAGATTAGCAAGTGATGTTTTGTTTTTCAGGACGATTATTTGGGATTCTTTCCCAAGGAGGCATGCATAAATGATTTCTCAGAACAATAAGAGGGAGAACGTTAAAATAAAATATTTTCTCACGTCTGGATATTATTTTTGTCCACTCACTCTAACCTCCTATTTTTTTAGATGTTCTTCCTTGGGCCCTTCGTTTTCAAATGCCCAGTGTTGCAGGATTGCTGAAAGGATGTCACGTTTACAAAAGACGAGGCATAACCAAATAATCCGCTGATGCAAGCATGTTTATTTAGGTAGTACTTTCTTGTAGATCTGTTCTGATTACCCCAGCTTGGCTTAGTTTATTTTATTGGTGAAGTGTAGATGTGATTTTGGAAGCAGGGTGGCTCCGGGTGCTGGGATTGAATTTTATACTATTGTGGAAGTGTTTAGTTGGGTTGCAGGATGGGTTGTACATTTCAAGGAGATTTCGGTAAAAAGTTTTCTTGAGGTGGTCCCTACAAGATTTACTTCGGGTTAAAGGGTTAATCCGGGATGAGTCTTGACAAGATGCATCTTAGCTGACATAAAATTGTTCTTAGCCGATTATTAAACTTCGTCGGCTTAGAGCAAAATTCTAGTAGTGTTAATCATTTATTTTCGTGGTGATATCGATATTTTCATGCATGGTCTTAAATCCAGAAGTTGAATTGATGATATTTTTGTTTAAATCATTTATTTTCGTGCACATGATATTTTAGTGGTGAATACGTACCGTTGTTTATGCGCGTAGTATGTTTATGGTTAGATATTTCAGTTCCCATTTTATTACAGGTTGCAATATAGACATGAGCTGGATGCAGTTAAATAGAGGGTCGGTGCGATACATAAGAGAAATTTTTGAATTTATTGAGTTTATCCGTCGACACACTTTTTCTAGACAAGTTTGACACATTTGTCAATGCATAATATATCGCAACAGATCTGCTACTCATGATCATTTTATTGTAAAACACTTCCATTAATTAATAACACCAACAGCCACTTTCAGAACCTATCTGCTACCCACATTTCCACAATAATCCACCAAGATCAACATTCAGTAAACACCATTTACTATTTGTTATACTCAACCTCTAAGCCCTTGAACCCAAACCGGACACCCTCACCTCCAAACTCTAAAATAGTAAATCCCTAAAACCTTAAAACCCTAAATCTTAAATCCTAAACCATACCATAAAACCGTAAACCTTTTCCTAAATCGTAAACCAAAATACCAAACCTCATACCCTAAACACAAAAATAACGTGACTACCAATATTTTAAACCTCCGTGTTTCTTTTTCAACATCAAGCCTTCCCACCCTGATATCTTGATCATTCATACGAATTGTAGAACCAAGCTATTTGACATACGAATTGAATGGATTTACTATTGGTGATGATTCTAGCTATGAACAGTCGGACACGATTGAACATGCTAGAGAATACTTAACATGCGTATTCAGATCAAGCATGTGGTTGCCGTACGAATGTTCTAAATACATTATTCAATGCTAGATCGATTCTCCAACTTGTTTTGATTTTCTCTTGTTTGTTTAATTAAAGTTAAAGAATACCATTAAATTAAAATTCCCGTATTAGAGAGTGAAATGCAGAAAAGCAGTTTTCTTGAACTAAGACAAGTGTGACCCGTAAATCACCATTGTACCGATACTGTCCTAACTTAACCACCTTTAAGGTGTTGATTTTAATCGCAAAAAGCCTTGATACAATTAGGTATGATCCACCCACATATATGTTATATTTTATTTATCACTTTTCTGATGTGAGATCTTTCCTTTCCAACACTCCCCTTCACGTGCAACCTAACTTTTTTAGGTCTGCACGTGTAATTTGATTTGGTCCAATTCCCATATCGAAAATTAGTAATTTATTCGGAATATGATTTGGTCCAATTTCTATTTCGAAAATTGGGATATGCAGTCCAAGGCCCAATGCGCACACTTGGTATGATACGAAACCGAAGACTTTTCGATAAACCCAAATTTGGGCTCATTATGTTGGAAAACTTTCTCCCAAATTTGAGTCTGTTTGATCTTGTCCGTTTGATCAATTCATTAAACATCAGATGGTTGTCGTCGTTTCGTCCCACATGCGTATCCCGCATTTAAGCAGCCCGTTAATACCAGATCTAAATGCGATAATACCAGATCTAAATGCGAGAGCCCACAACGTAGCCAGTAGCCAAGTCGGATAGAGATCTAGAATAGACCAGTGACCACCACACGAGGATACAATACATATATAACCACATATATATAAAACTAGGGTTTTTAGCTGTAAGTTTTGTTTTGTTTTGTGGAAGCATAAGCACTGTATGCTCTAAAGGCTAAGGCCCAGATCAATATATATGGCAAGGGGAGGATCGACAAACAAGATGATTACAATCTATATCCAGGGAGTACCGCACGCAGATTAATTTTGATACTAATTATCCTAATTAATATTTAGTTTTTGAAGGGTAATTGATCTTGTGTGTTTGCATGTTCATGCAATAGACGACCACTCATTTTTGTCCATGAGTTCTCTCTCTCTCACAGCTCGTACGTCCTTCCGGCCTCTAAAATAATGAACCCAGAAACCACACCCAACCAAAGTCTCTTCCTTTGATTATATAGAGCTTGTTGACGCAGCATAGAGAGTAAGTAATAAGAAATAATGAGATTGGGAAGAGACAGCTCATTTCCCCATAATTCCCTGTGCATCAAGTACCCTTCTACCCGTCGTGTCCAAACATATCATATTTAAACTCTGGCTTCACTATTGTATTCTTAATTAGAGCTAACAACTGGCTTCACCATAAGAGGATGATACCGAATCCCATTCCAATTTATGTAGATTTAAGAGTTCCCTGTGTTCTGCTATCCCCACTCTTCCAACACTCGGTAAGTAGCTAGCATAATGGTGCTGCGATATACACTTTCTGAGAGATCATTGATAAACTTTCTTTTCCCTTTTGGTAATTTGCAACAGCATTCTCAATCTTCAAATCACACACGTATATATTGAAATTTTATATTCTAGTTAGCAATTGGAAGTCTTTCTGTATATATGTTGAAATTATATATATATATATATATATATATATATATCATGGAGAGGGGATGATGAGAGGTGGGTGGGGGACAAAGAAAATATAAGGTCCATAATAAATAAGCAATGAAATTAGATAGATCAATAAATACAAACAAGATCGAGGATATAGATGAAATGACAGGCCATAGCCAAAACTCTAGTGTTGAAATTAAACATTGACCTGCCTGCGTCTACATATATCTCTATTCCATTCTGTTAATCCTACTCCTCTCTTTGCGACTCGATCTCATCAGTAGTGTACCTAACTCAGAAACAAGCATTTCAGAAAACAAAAGCCATTAATATCATTCCCAGATCATTCATTCTGACTAGCTTCTACTCCAACTTTGTATTTGTATATCTCTTCAATCAAAACCTCCAAGCACATTCCATTTCATCATTTCATCGTATATGAAATGATGAACCAACAAAGAGGGTAGCCTAGCCTACAAAAGGAAAATCAGACAACAAAGCACACAAATGGAAACACAGGCAATGGAGCGAGAAAAGACTGATGGACCAAGAGAATATAAAATTCAATGTTAACTAATTTCCATAGAATAATATTTCATGAATTTTCTCTCTCGAATATATTATAAGTGATGGATGCATGATCGAGCCTAGAAGTCACGGGAGTGGTGGTACATTGTTGATGGATCACAGCCACCTTGTCTACCATGAGAGTGATGATGATGTTGATGATCCTCACTGTCCATTCTTGAAGACCCCATTTGATTTTGAGGAGTGGAAGACCCGGTTGCCCCAAGATTCAAATACACCAATCTTGAATCCAAGTTAAGGCTAATATTGCTGCCGCCGCTGCCGCTGCTATGATGATCGTGATGATCAGTACTCATGGGAGGATAAATGGCCGTGTTCGAAGAATTAGAAGCAGAATTGTTTGCATTGTTGTTGCCTTCTTCGCGTGAAAGAACAAGAGCAGCCGATTGAACAAGCTCAAGGCAGAGCCTGAGCTTGTTGGGTTCAATGTGCGTCAGTCCGGGAACAGCCCCTTTGAAGAGAAAATCCGATGTTAGGGTTCGAAGCACATCGAGGGGAGTGACTCCGTCAATGGTACGGACATTGGGGTCAGCATGGTGGTCAAGGAGCACGGACACCATGTCCGGAGACACCATTTCAGAGGCAATGTGGAGTGGGGTTTTGCCAGCTGGCCCGGCCGGGTAGTTAACATCGGCTGCTCCGAGCTCAAGTAAAGCTTTCACTACTTCTCGGCTACAACTTTCGACAGCATAGTGTAATGCCAGTGCCTCGTCCAGATTTAGGCCTTCCCCCATCACCATAAGCTTGACCAACTCGACATCCGATGAGTCCAATGCTCTCCTCATACGACGAATCTTCTGTTCCTCGAGATCCGCAGCAGCACCCATGTCGTGGTGGTGGTGGTGGTGGTGATGGTGGTGGTGGGGCATCATTGACCGGCGAGCGATGGAGGATTTGAGGCGGAGCTCTTCGATTTTGGCCACCACGTCGATGGGAAGGTGCTTGGCGAGTACCTCCGGGGGGAGACCAGACTTGGCAACAAGGTGAGAGCAGGTTGTCCAGAGCTGGTGCATGTCCTGCTTTCTGGAAGCTAATAGCACCTTCATCACATCATCAATGGATGCCTTTTCCACCATGCTAGCTAATTGCTTCTGAGAGCCACACACCGTACCATTAGGAAACAAAACAAAACCAAAAGGTAAAGCAAATTAATCTTCCTTCCATTAGGCAATATTAGTGAGAGAGAGGGAGAGAGAGAGACATGGATGCATTGTGAAAAGTGATGATGGGATGTTTTTGCTAAAATTATGGGGTAGGTGGTCCTTTTATTGAATTTTGTATTCCTGACGAGATCAACCAAATGGGGGAAGTGAATGTTTGGGAAAGATTGATTACTGTGGAAAGACAAGACCGGATCGTATCAAGATCTAAATTTAGAAAGACATGGAGGCTCATTTCTAAGATAGAAAAGAACCCAATTCATGAAACTAACTTGGAGCATCTGAGTAGTACATGAAATCTAAGAAAAAAGCATGTTGTACAACGATTACATTAACATCACCCTACCACTAACTTTACCTGAAAAATAAACCCAGAAGATGAAGAACAAGAAGAACGAACCCCTATATATAATGGAAAACGAGGACTGAGAAAATTAAAATTAATCAAAATTGGGAGGGAAAAGTGAGATTTGGGATTCAAAATGAAAACACTTCTGCTGGTTCATCCTCTCACAATAGAGAAAACCAACAACGAGATAGGAAAACAAATAGTTTTGTTAATTTTGGCAGTGGGCAAACACAAAACCAAGAAAGGGATTGAAGGATTATTTGCAGTAATTCTTAAAGCCCACCAAACATAAGACTGCAGTGCACTGGACTGCACTGCATCGCACACACAAAAACCAAGAGAGAAAGGGAAAGGAAAAGATGAGGGAAAAACACAGTGCGTAGTGATGATGGGAATTAAAAGAGAGAAGAGAAACAAACCTGAGTGAGCAATGCAAGTTGTTCAACACCAAAAGATCTAGCGGCTGCAAGAGTGTCAAGGGCGAGATCGACGGCTGAGGTGCAATGCGTGTGCCAACAGCCCCTCTCCCCACAGTTAGGCCTGGGCTCGTGTTTCTGAGGCACTATGGAGACCTGTCCGCTGTACAGAAACTGCAGCAGCAACAAGAACACCTCGTACCCAACCGAGTTCACCGGTATTACCTGCTGCTGCGAATTGCTCATCCCTCCTCCTCTCTGTGACGCTGAAGACGACGACGTACCCGACCTCGGCGAAGACACCGGGTCCAGCCCCGAAGGAGGGTCCGGCCCGCAGAAGAACTTGCGGAAGAAGAGGCTCCGTGCAGCCAGGATACACCTGTGGGCATGGACCAGACGACCCTCCACGCTGAAGGTGACGTCACTGAAGGCTTGGCCGTTGATGAGCAAATTCAGGTAGTCCAGGGACAGAGATCTCATAGAGTCTTCCAGGCTGCTCATGCTTGATGGATCCACGGTCTGGGTTTCTGGCGATTTTGAATTCTGATGAGAAATACTGTTTTAGGGTTGTGTCACTCACTCAGAGACAGAGAAAGAAACAAAGATAGAGACTGATCGAGAGAGAGAGGAAACACAAAAATATTAATGGCTTCTCCATGCTAGGTTTCTGTGGATAAATAATCTGCTTTTGTTGTTGAAAAGGATGAACAAGAAGAAGGAAGAAGATGAGGAAGAAATCACTGTTTGTTGTTTTTGCAAGAGATTCTTTTGCGTAAATGGAGTGGTGTTTGTGTTGGTAGATATTTTGTTAGAGAGGGAGAGAGAGAGCGCAAATTGGGTGGCTGTTCTGGGCGGCTGAGCTAACTAAAAAAGAAATCTAAAACTCAATTTTAAATAATTGAGTAGTTAAAAAAGGCTGGGAAAGGAAGGAAAATGATGGAAGGGTCCGGGCGATGATTAAACAATTCATTTAGGTGATTAGAAAAGAGAAAAAATCAACATTAGTTGTATTATATTCGTTATGAGGCCCGTGCTTTACAATCAAAATAACCCTAAGCTACTGTTATTAACAGTAATTACCCCAATATAGAAATAACACTTTTTCGTGTGGGAAAATATATCATATCATATACTTTCTATATTCTGTTGACTGCTGTTGGAGGTTGGACTAGTCATTGTTGTTGTCCCAAGTCGGAACTACTTTGTTAACTGTTGTCCCAACTAATTTACACTTCTCTTTTTCTTTATTTTCTTTTATCTTAGGCGAAATATAGAATATATACAAAATACAGTACAGTTTAGTTAACTTTTATAATTTTTTTAACAAAAGATCGGACGTCAAACCATTAGAACTTGAATGTATGAACAGAACATAAACAAAATTTCCTCTAGCGGGCAATGGAAAAATTTTAACCGTGCAAAACTGTTAGAAAATTTAGTAAAACATAACAATATATGTCTAAGTAATTCCTCTGCCATAGATCATATCATAGATTTCAACTCCAAAACTCGACCTGTTAGGTTTCTCTAACTTATTCTCCAGTATATGAAGGAATAATCTCCTCAATCACTGTTTCATATATCGGACACCATCTCATCAGTCACCAGACCTCCAGAAAACTTGTTCGGGATGAAAACGGGTTTTCTTCAAACATCCAGCTCTTGGCATGCAAGCATCTTTGGGTTAGGTGCAACCTTGTTTTCTGTGCTTGTTCGACTTCTGACTTCCTTCTCAATCGACTGACGCACGTGCGCTGATCAAGCTGACACTCATGTTATTTCTCAGACCTAACAGATGACTGCTAAAATTTTCCTCCACTCCACATGCAGTGGACGCTTCTTAGACCAGTATGGTTGGAGCAGAGTCAAATAATATCATGATAGGGTATTTGTCAAAGATTACTCTCTGATTAGGGATATTTACTAGAGGTTTTATGCTCTAACAATGGTTGGTGGTGGACTTGCGCTCGTGATGATTCCTTATGAACTAAGGGTCAATTCACTACAAGGAGAATATGTTTAGCCGACTTTAGCAGACGAAAAATTATTTCGTCGGCTAAGTTATATTTTCGTCAGCTAAACTATGTTTTCGTCGGCTATAGTGTCTTATATTTACATATCTAGACAACAGCTCATTTGAAAAAAAAAAATTTAGGTGTTGTCGAAATCTGTCCATAATTAGTTTGTGGAGCTATGTATAGATACATATATGTGTATATATGTTGATTTTGAGTTGATTTAAGAGTTCTATTTGAGTTGTTGATTATATGTTGATTATGATTTTGTGATGATCGATGTTGATATATAATATTGTTATATAATTATTCATTAGTATGTATATACAATGTTTTAAAAAATGTGCCTTGAGGCTCGAGTAAGGCGTGAAAAGCTCAAAGCACCAGTCAAAACGTGTCTGTTTCGCGACTGAGGCGTAGACGCATAAAAAACACACTCCCACGCACACAAGGCGCACGGAAAGCACAACACATCAATTTTTTTTATTTTTTTAGAGAAAAAAAACCATCGAAAGGGCTGAGAGACGGAGAGCGCGATTGTGTTATTTGACTTATTTCGATAAGCTGCTGTTGCTCTCTATCTCAGCCTCCCCTAGCTCATCGATCTCGCATCAATCACACATCGATCTCGCATCCACCGGCTACGACTCTCTGGCCACATCGATCTCGCATCAATCATGCATTCACAGTTCGAATCCACCGGCAGCGACTCTCCGGCTAGTCCACTTGCCACCTGTTGCGCCGCCTGTGAACTTACAAGAAGAGTCAGGGACGCAACTCGCAAGAACTTCTCAGGCCAACACTATAATTTCTACCCAATTCAAGGTATGATCTCATCAATTATTTCCCTTTCTTCTCCGCTCAATTGGGTTCTGTTACTTATGTATGTTGGATTGTTGAAAGTTAATTTGGTTACTAGATATTATTACACAGGTACATGAATAATATATATATATATATATATATATATATATACTAGATATTATTAATGTTATATGCCTCATTCAGTGTAAATTATGTCTCTTTATCTTTGTTTAGTTTTCTTTACAATTTTAAGAACATAGATTCAGTTTTCATTAAGGGAATTGGATGTTTGATACGATTGTTTTATTATTAGTAAATTTCTTATCTTTGTAAAGCATGTTGAAGTTATGTTTATGATGCTTTAATAAATCTGTTCTTGTCAATGCATACGTTAGAAATAATGCATTTTTGTTTTAGTAGCTATAAAGTTAGAATGCATTCTAACTATCGTCAGATTTCATGTTAAGCCGCTTAGGTAAGTATGAATCACAAGTGATGGAAGCTATATCATAGTGGCTGGAAACGCAGACTATTCAATTTAATGTTGTGACGTTCATAGCATGGTTTTATTCAATCTCGTTCTATAGATCTTAATGATTCATGTAGACGTTCTCATGAAATTCTTAGTTCTAGACGTTCTATGCTAAGTATAAAAGTAGAACTATAAGATGCAATGACCTCGTAGGCTTGTGTCTTGAGATTGTTTCTAGGGTGTGAAGTTGACAAGTTTTAGATTGTTAAGCTTAAAACGTAATTTTAATATGTGATCATAATTTGAGTTTTTCTCTCTTTGTTGATGTGAATGAATCGATCATTTGTATATATTTATAGTTTGTTTTATTTTTAGTAGGAAAATAGAAACCCAAATCAAAATCCCTAGTTTAATCCTTGTAAATATGTAAATAATCTTTGTTTTATACTAATTTTATCATGACTTTGAATGCAGGAGCCCCTCTTAAGTCTCCGGTCGTATCGACCTCTACTTACTGTTATACTATAAATGTCAAAAGAGGGTTTAGTTGTCGTACACCGGTTTGGGAGCGCGTCCATTTTGGCACCGTTACCGGGGACATAAAAGTCTTTTGCATTTGGTCGTTACAAATTTAACCATTGTTGTTTGTTTAAATTAACTAATGTTTGTTTTATGAATTTTCAGAATTAAAATCTTTGGATGCACATATTGTCACACCCCGAATCTTGTGAAGTTAATAAAAGTTACCTTTTGCAGAAATTCACGAGTTACCGAGGATTTTTAATTGCGATCGGTAATTCGATAAGTTATCGCTCGAGTTAATTTTCGAGTTTTTTAAAAGCACTCCAAATACCTGAATTGACGACTCGATGTTGTAGTACGTGTCGACACGAGTCTCCCGGTATTTTCGGATTATTTTTCGGAGCTTCGGTTCATTTTCTACGGATTTTCGAAGGTTTCGGTAACTTTTAAATTTTTTTTTAATCCGGTAAATCAGTTTTACCATTTACCCTTTTAACTTTTTACCTTCTTTTAATCTGGACCGTCAGATCTTTCCAAGATCTGATCTGAGCCGTTGATCCTTCTATAAAAAGGGTAGAGAGGTTTGACCGAGTCAAACCTCCCCAAAACCGGTCAAACCGAGCTCCCCGAGCTCTCCTCCTGCGTCGGTGATCCCTGCTCGACGCCGGCGATTCCGGCCACCGTTCGCCGGCGGACAACCACCGATCTCTTCCTCTTCTCATTCTCATCAAGACCCCCTTACCAATTTCTTCCAATAGCTGTTGTGGGAGAGGCTTGGCTGACGAGGAGCTCGGCTGTGCTCCGATCGAGTTTCCGGGATTGGTCACGACAGAGGGCGCGAGTGGTGGTGACAGCTTCGCCTCGTCGCCCTGGTTCTATTTATGTCCTCAGTTGTCAAAGAAAAGGCCTGAGGAAGAAGTTTGAACGGAGGAAGACTTGAGTTTTTCTCGGCCATGGATCGGTGTCCTCCGGTCACAGATGAAGGTAATTGAGGTATGGAAAAACTATCTACTAATGAAGCTCTATATATCTGTCTAAGTGGATTGGAATTTGGTTGAGTTTTGGAAGAAGTTGGGTTATGGGTATTGTACTGTGTTCGGCAAGGGAAACAGTGACGTTAGCCATGGTTATGGTTTCGGAGTTTGGGTTCTAGGTTGAGCTTGTATGCATGAGTTGGAGTCTTATTTATCTGGAATCTTTAGTAGTTTGATGATGTGCAGTTGAGGCTGTGTTGTTGAATAGAGAAGGAACATTTGAATTCTGAGCAGTGTGTGATTGGAATCATTGTTGGGTTGCTAACTTAATGTTGTTTCCGTGGTTTCATGTCGAGAACTTGGTGATCGAGAAACGGGGAAGCTCTGGCGAAATTCCGGCAAGTCACCGGAATCCGACGAAGATTCCGGTGATACGGTAAAACCGGCTGAATGCCGAAGAGGTAGGAGTTGATGCTTTCAATAACCTAATTGTCGTAAAGTTTCCGTAAATTAAAGAATTGGATTAATTACGGTTAATTGGACGTAAGTAGGAAGTTTCCATTTTGGGAAACTTGCTATTCTCAAGAAGACTTACCAATTTAGGAAACTTTCTATTTTGAGAAACTTTCTCTTTTTTTGGAATGTTTCCATTTATGGGAAAATGCTAAATCGGTAAATCGACTCGAGATTTATTATATTGATTAATACGTGACACCCTAACGTTAAGTTAAAGTAATAAAGTGATAACGAGAGTTCGGAAGCTGAGTCGGACTTCCGGTAATTTGAGTTAAGAGTCGATAACCGGGAAAGGAAAGTCAAAAAGGTTAAAGTGCCATAAAACGGAACTTGGTCAACATGTGGTCAAATAAGAATTTCCTGGTCAAACTAGGAAACGACCAAGTCAACCGTGATTGACTAATTTGATGATTTGTTGTACAGTCTCTGGTCGGACGTGAGACGGGCTCGACTACGCGGGTAGTACGAGGGTGTCGCTCGAGGAGCTTTCCGAGCGGAAAGGTCGCAATAGTACTGTGAGTGGACATATTATTTTAAATAAATGCATGCCTTAATTATTGAGTTAATTGCATGGTGTTTATGATTGTTTCCGAAAATTATATCCTTCTCGGAGTCTTGAACGTATTTACATTATTACTCGATTTTCTATTTCTTCCGAAAATGGGTATAGACGGTGAGGGCCGTCCTTCGATTGGAATTGAACCCGAGACTTCGTTGGAAATTGGTTTTATGCATATATGACAAGGAATTGTTTTAATTAATTGTTTTGGGAAGAGAATTTGATTATTGTCTTGTTATGAATTTTTATTTTAAGGGTTGACCAATAAATATGCTAGTTAGAGTAGCGTGAGGGCGCTACTAGAGCTCTTAGCTCCGACCCTAGCCTGAGAGGTCAGGCAAACTACGTAGTGCACTATGAGGGTTGACCATTTCCACTTTATCTAGAGCTCTTAGCTCCGACCCTGGTCTGAGAGGTCAGACAAGCCTGAGAGGTCAGGTTGATATTATAAGGGTTGACCGTTATCACATATTCTAGAGCTCTTAGCTCCGACCCTGGTCTGAGAGGTCAGACAAGCCTGAGAGGTCAGGTTGATATTATAAGGGTTGACCGTATTATTTTATCTAGCTAGCATAGCGTAGCGTGAGGGCGCTACTAGAGCTCTTAGCTCCGACCCTAGTCTGAGAGGTCAGACTTATTATGTTTGGTGAACATTTCTCTTCCCATATTCCTTGCTGGTTTATCTTATCATGCATATGCGGAAATTTAGTAATTGTGGGCATGCATAAATGATTTTTAAATTGATATACTTTTGGGAGAGCATTACAGGAAATGGAGTTTTTATATTTGATTTTCGTCCACTCACTCTAACAGTTTTTAAATGTTTCTCCCCTGGGCCTTTCGTTTTTAAATGCCCAGTGATGCAGGGTTCTTGAGAGGAGGTCGAGCGCGTACGAGAGTCGAGGCATAGTCGATCATTCCGTTGCTGCTCGAAATTCTTTGGGGTAATCATCTCTGTAGACTGCTCTGACTAACCCGGTTTAGTTAGTTTTGTAGGAAGGGTTGGCCATTTCAAGGGGGTTTCGGTAAGAAGTTCCCTTGAGGTGGTCCCCGCAGGATTTACTTCGGGTTAAAAGGGTTTAACCCGGGGTGGGTCCTGTCAATGGTATCAGAGCATTAGGTTATCGTTGCTTGTTACTACCTCATATACTTGGTATCACTTAGTGTCTATAGAGTGATGGTCCGACCGCGGCGGATCCATCGGCATTTTATGCTTGGACGCTTAGTGTTGATTGAGGATATGAGTTAGTACTTCCTGATTGAGATATGGACCGAGTGGTCCTATAAACGATCGAATCTTCAAGACTATGCCTCAGTACGCGCGACCTCATAGAGAGTTCCTGTAAGGAACAAGGTAAGCTCGTTACGTATTTATGTTTTTGTATTCCCCATTGATTTATGAGGTTTGAGTTGGGGATCGAGCTGTAAACTCACGTTGTTTAACGTTTGAGCATTATGTGTAAGTACTCGGTGGTGAAACAGTTAATTCACACCTGGGAGGCCGTCATGGTTGTTGACAGGGATGTTGTAGAAGCCTAAGACAAGGCTTTGGTGTTCGCGTTATGAGGCTCTTAGCAGTGAAGAGTCGTACGAGTTACTGGAAGATGTTGCATCCTGCCATGGAAAAAGGAGCTGAAGTCGCCTAGCGCGATTATTCAGTGAGGAGATAAATATTAAGATTTGACGATTGCCACGACTTTGTTGAGGTTCGTCATTAGTGTGGTTTCAGAGAAACCAACGGACACTTGAAAGTGGAATGACTCAAGGAAAATGAGTGTAGTCATTTTGAGATCAATGGACTTGGATCTAGTGACGAGTCCATGATGACACTACTGGAGAAGGTTACGAAAGTAAAGGCTGATTGGTCCCTTGACGCTTTATGGGACAATCACTGAAACTGATGGTTTGGGTCACTTTTGGTGCTGACGTGGTTGTCGTCAACTACGACAAGATTCTCTTCGCTCCAGCCACCTATGATTGGGGTACTAGAAAGATTTGATTTGTTAGTGAGTCCAATCGTGATTTGAATTGTTGGTGACAATGGTCATTGGGCCATTTATCATGGAGGCAGAAATTATATCGTGTCACCAGATCTTGGGACTCATGTCAACCATAAGGTGAGCTATCCACCTGCGGTCAAAGTGTTGTAATTAGTACACCAGTGGAGGAGTCTCCAGGTTGGCTGTATTAGAGATCGATTTTCAGATCGAGAAAGCGTTACTTGTGGTAATTAAAGTTAAGTGGTTCTGGAATTTTAAGGAACATGTTGGAAGTGGCAACAAGCCACCGGGTCTCAGACCAAGAGTGCTTGAGGTACCGGAGATAGTGATACGAGTCTTGATTGACTTTGTATTATTATGGTGTAGGAACCGGTCATTGTGCAAACAGTATTGTTTCGACGGCCGAAGTTGTACATGGGTATACCCCACATGAGCACGTGTAACCTCCTGTGTAGGGAAGTGGTAAAGTTGAAATTTGGGTAGCACATGCTGGTAAGGCATAATTATTAGGTGCAGCTGTGTGTGGTCAAAAAGGACACCAGGTAAGTGATTAAGGCTGGTGATGACATTATTTTAAGAATTTCTCATGAGTTCCATTTAGTGAGAACGGAGATTAAAGACGGTTGGTTGGAAGTTTCTGTACAAAACGTCCAGAAGATGGCCTAACCATTTAAGTATATGTCGGAAGTGGGTTATTGTTAGTGGCTCCGACTTTTATGATGGTTAGCGAGATTATTACATGTCGTTAGTAGGTGGCGGAGTGCTTGTTGAGTTAGATGCACGGAAATGGTGAAGGGACAGCAGTGAGGCAAGGTTTACTGGGTCATTAATTTGAGCAAGAATGTTTGCAGTTGCTCAATCTTGAACCTGCAGTCCCAGTCGTCCGTTATGACACTTGGTTTCTTCGAGGACGATTAACTGAGCTTGATGGCATGGGAATTTGTGCATTCACTGGCTGTGGTCTAATCAAATATTGTGACCGAAGGTGTACTTAGACGTGTTTGGAGTTCATAAGTTACATCCACTGCAGTGACCGGAAATATTCTAAATCTTGTTATGTGGAATAAGGATTAAGATCTGGGAGATCAATTATTGAGGTTAATTTAAGGAAATCCTAAGAGGATTACAGTATTGTTGGCATTGCTATGGTCATTGGTCATTTGAGTAGTGACCCTAATTGTTATGAATGTTGACCTCGCGGCAGTTCTTGGCACCACGAGTGTAGAGTGGTAGCCAGAAAGATCATTGGAGGTGACTCACGAAATTGTCAACATTTCGGCGAGTACGAATTGTGGTGGAACCAGGAAAGATTTTTCCTCGATGACTCAAAAAGTATTACGAGTCTAAGTTTGGTAATAATTGTTACTGAGATTGGTAAGGTATGTTGATAAGTTGAGCAACACTTCATGGGAGATCGTGGAGTGATTAAGTCACGTCCAGATTAAGTTATGATATGAGGGGATGTTAATGTGTGATAGTGGATCTTGTATTCGAAGATCTGGAGTGGTATTGTGAATTTTGAATTTTACCAAATAAAAGATGCGGTGGATGGTAAACGAGCAGAGCATGGGGGACAGTTTTGTTAGAAACTGTCCAGTTGTGCGAGTTGGCTCTGTGATGTTCACGTGCCCAGTGCGGTGATGACATTGGTTAATTTGTGCCTTGATAACTGGATGCTCGGTGATCAATATGGCTAAGTTCGGGCGGAATTAATTTTCCCGATGCTTGGATCTAGATTTCCTTTGGGTGTGCACCAGTGGCACTGAATTTTATGTAGATGTCTGATCTAGTTAAATGTCCCAAGTTGTCAGTTACTGCCGGATGAAGTGGTAATGGAGGCATCTGGGAATGGAATAACCTTGTTGAGCGGGTAAGGCTCTGGGAGTCATTTAATGGTAAGTTTATCCCAGAGTGTGATGCGGATATTGTTTAATATACGCACAGTTATGGTTGAAGTGCAAGTTCTGCACTATGCGTCATTCCAGGTTACAGTAAGAGATGGGGAGGTCAGTGGTACCTCACCTATGAGTAGTACGGTGAGGTATTACCGTGGTAAAGTACGTTGTAGTTCCACGAGGTGATAATTGAGCAAGCGATTTTATGTTTGGCTTGTGAGTAAAAGTCAGGATTTGTGTCAGAATAGTTACGTGAGTAGTACGTAGTCTGACCATTGTCTTCATGCGAGGAGTAAGTATTGTTGGATCTCGATGTCTGGAGATTTGTATCTCCCTGATTAAAAGGCTATGATTTTGGATTTACGCTAAAATTCATGGCAACTCGTGTCCTGGGTGTACTATGGTTTGAGTAATGATAGAGTAAGGGAAGACAATTACTCTACAACAGGACAGAATAGTTTCTAGAAAGCGTAAACCAAATCAGGGAGCCCGGTTCAAATGAGGTGATGGTTTGTGTAACACAATGTGATCATGATTTTCTCGTGGGCGGGTCGTCATGGGTGTTGACCCCACGTTATATTATGTTACCAGAGGATTTAAATCCATTAGTGACATCGGACCCTACTCCTCAGGTGTGGTAATCATTTCCTGTATAGGGAATGTGTGAGCTGATATTTAAGGTCCACGAAAGAATACGAGTATCTTTGAAGGAATTTTTACCCGCGATAAGTGAGGGGTGATGGGATCAGAATGAGTATTAGCAGTTTTGTGACGACGTCACTTGTGGTTGATAAGAATATTGGGTGGTGTTTAGTTGGCTAAACCAGAAGGGATAGGAGGTTGGTTACTGGTCGAAGTTATTTATGTTGAGCGTAAAGGGCATGTGTTTAGAGTTTTGACAATGCTATTCGTGAGGCGTTTCAAATGAGTTCTCAGAAGGAAGCTTACATTAGAGAGCAATATTAGTATATTAAGTGGTACTATTCCTCACGGTATTGGACTTTGAGTATAGAAATTTCGAGGACGAAATTTTTATAAGGTGGGGAGAATTGTCACACCCCGAATCTTGTGAAGTTAATAAAAGTTACCTTTTGCAGAAATTCACGAGTTACCGAGGATTTTTAATTGCGATCGGTAATTCGATAAGTTATCGCTCGAGTTAATTTTCGAGTTTTTTAAAAGCACTCCAAATACCTGAATTGACGACTCGATGTTGTAGTACGTGTCGACACGAGTCTCCCGGTATTTTCGGATTATTTTTCAGAGCTTCGGTTCATTTTCTACGGATTTTCGAAGGTTTCGGTAACTTTTAAATTTTTTTTTAATCCGGTAAATCAGTTTTACCATTTACCCTTTTAACTTTTTACCTTCTTTTAATCTGGACCGTCAGATCTTTCCAAGATCTGATCTGAGCCGTTGATCCTTCTATAAAAAGGGTAGAGAGGTTTGACCGAGTCAAACCTCCCCAAAACCGGTCAAACCGAGCTCCCCGAGCTCTCCTCCTGCGTCGGTGATCCCTGCTCGACGCCGGCGATTCCGGCCACCGTTCGCCGGCGGACAACCACCGATCTCTTCCTCTTCTCATTCTCATCAAGACCCCCTTACCAATTTCTTCCAATAGCTGTTGTGGGAGAGGCTTGGCTGACGAGGAGCTCGGCTGTGCTCCGATCGAGTTTCCGGGATTGGTCACGACAGAGGGCGCGAGTGGTGGTGACAGCTTCGCCTCGTCGCCCTGGTTCTATTTATGTCCTCAGTTGTCAAAGAAAAGGCCTGAGGAAGAAGTTTGAACGGAGGAAGACTTGAGTTTTTCTCGGCCATGGATCGGTGTCCTCCGGTCACAGATGAAGGTAATTGAGGTATGGAAAAACTATCTACTAATGAAGCTCTATATATCTGTCTAAGTGGATTGGAATTTGGTTGAGTTTTGGAAGAAGTTGGGTTATGGGTATTGTACTGTGTTCGGCAAGGGAAACAGTGACGTTAGCCATGGTTATGGTTTCGGAGTTTGGGTTCTAGGTTGAGCTTGTATGCATGAGTTGGAGTCTTATTTATCTGGAATCTTTAGTAGTTTGATGATGTGCAGTTGAGGCTGTGTTGTTGAATAGAGAAGGAACATTTGAATTCTGAGCAGTGTGTGATTGGAATCATTGTTGGGTTGCTAACTTAATGTTGTTTCCGTGGTTTCATGTCGAGAACTTGGTGATCGAGAAACGGGGAAGCTCTGGCGAAATTCCGGCAAGTCACCGGAATCCGACGAAGATTCCGGTGATACGGTAAAACCGGCTGAATGCCGAAGAGGTAGGAGTTGATGCTTTCAATAACCTAATTGTCGTAAAGTTTCCGTAAATTAAAGAATTGGATTAATTACGGTTAATTGGACGTAAGTAGGAAGTTTCCATTTTGGGAAACTTGCTATTCTCAAGAAGACTTACCAATTTAGGAAACTTTCTATTTTGAGAAACTTTCTCTTTTTTTGGAATGTTTCCATTTATGGGAAAATGCTAAATCGGTAAATCGACTCGAGATTTATTATATTGATTAATACGTGACACCCTAACGTTAAGTTAAAGTAATAAAGTGATAACGAGAGTTCGGAAGCTGAGTCGGACTTCCGGTAATTTGAGTTAAGAGTCGATAACCGGGAAAGGAAAGTCAAAAAGGTTAAAGTGCCATAAAACGGAACTTGGTCAACATGTGGTCAAATAAGAATTTCCTGGTCAAACTAGGAAACGACCAAGTCAACCGTGATTGACTAATTTGATGATTTGTTGTACAGTCTCTGGTCGGACGTGAGACGGGCTCGACTACGCGGGTAGTACGAGGGTGTCGCTCGAGGAGCTTTCCGAGCGGAAAGGTCGCAATAGTACTGTGAGTGGACATATTATTTTAAATAAATGCATGCCTTAATTATTGAGTTAATTGCATGGTGTTTATGATTGTTTCCGAAAATTATATCCTTCTCGGAGTCTTGAACGTATTTACATTATTACTCGATTTTCTATTTCTTCCGAAAATGGGTATAGACGGTGAGGGCCGTCCTTCGATTGGAATTGAACCCGAGACTTCGTTGGAAATTGGTTTTATGCATATATGACAAGGAATTGTTTTAATTAATTGTTTTGGGAAGAGAATTTGATTATTGTCTTGTTATGAATTTTTATTTTAAGGGTTGACCAATAAATATGCTAGTTAGAGTAGCGTGAGGGCGCTACTAGAGCTCTTAGCTCCGACCCTAGCCTGAGAGGTCAGGCAAACTACGTAGTGCACTATGAGGGTTGACCATTTCCACTTTATCTAGAGCTCTTAGCTCCGACCCTGGTCTGAGAGGTCAGACAAGCCTGAGAGGTCAGGTTGATATTATAAGGGTTGACCGTTATCACATATTCTAGAGCTCTTAGCTCCGACCCTGGTCTGAGAGGTCAGACAAGCCTGAGAGGTCAGGTTGATATTATAAGGGTTGACCGTATTATTTTATCTAGCTAGCATAGCGTAGCGTGAGGGCGCTACTAGAGCTCTTAGCTCCGACCCTAGTCTGAGAGGTCAGACTTATTATGTTTGGTGAACATTTCTCTTCCCATATTCCTTGCTGGTTTATCTTATCATGCATATGCGGAAATTTAGTAATTGTGGGCATGCATAAATGATTTTTAAATTGATATACTTTTGGGAGAGCATTACAGGAAATGGAGTTTTTATATTTGATTTTCGTCCACTCACTCTAACAGTTTTTAAATGTTTCTCCCCTGGGCCTTTCGTTTTTAAATGCCCAGTGATGCAGGGTTCTTGAGAGGAGGTCGAGCGCGTACGAGAGTCGAGGCATAGTCGATCATTCCGTTGCTGCTCGAAATTCTTTGGGGTAATCATCTCTGTAGACTGCTCTGACTAACCCGGTTTAGTTAGTTTTGTAGGAAGGGTTGGCCATTTCAAGGAGGTTTCGGTAAGAAGTTCCCTTGAGGTGGTCCCCGCAGGATTTACTTCGGGTTAAAAGGGTTTAACCCGGGGTGGGTCCTGTCACATATTGGATAGGTAAAGTCGCAAGTGATAATAGGGGTGTTTTAGATCCTTATTAACATTTGTCGAACGATCAACCACATAAGTAGCTCTCAACTGAGTAAGGGAATTTTTCGGTGTCTAGGATTAAGTTAAAGTATCTGGGACCAAAATTGGATCTCAAGATTGTTGAACTGTGCTTTGCATGGTAAGGGGTTTCGGCCTCCACAGTCACTAAACGAGTCCTACCAGGTTACTTCTCTACCTGGCCGATTAAAACCTCTGAAACAACGAAGTTGCTTATGTTTCGATCACTTACTTAGGCCGCACGCCATTGTGTGCACCTCAGAATTTAAGATTGAAAGTTTATAAAACTTACACCCCTAATTTAAACAAACATGTGAAAATATGAGCCCGAGTTTAATTTAATTATATTACATTTATACTTATAAATATTAGTTATGTTTTATTTATCTTAGTTTTACTAATTTACTCATTACTTGATTGATTTATCTTAGGGTTATGAATGTCCAATGACAATTCTCTATGTCCGATAACTGAGGAGTGGCTTTCTGAAATTGGTGAGCGGTTGAAACGAATTCAAGAAGGTGAGGGATCTTCCAATCTCTTGAATTTGCAACAATTGAACTTCGATAGTGAACACGACGAAACCATCCAAGTCAAATCCGTAGTTTCCACACATTCGAAAGAGGACGAGGACGCATCTCCAGACCTTCCACATCTAACTTTCGGCCTCCTTAAGGTAGTACAAGCAAATCATCAAACAGCTGCCATGACTAGTATAAGAGCACTTTCTGCCCAAGTAGATCACAATGTACCAATCGGTGGTACACCCTCTTGCATTGTCTATCCTGCACCCGCAGAAGGAAAAAAGGGAGATTTCAAGTTAAGAGGTGGATTCCTTCACCATTTACCGAAGTTCTATGGTTTAAACAATGAAGTTCCAAACAAACATTCGAATGGTTTTGAATTTGTGTCCACAAGCATGTTTCCTAAGAATGCAGATATGCAAATTCTGAAGTTAAAAGCATTTCCATTCTCCCTCGAGGACCAAGTAAAGTCATGGCTATATGATTTGCCATCTAGGCATATCGTATCATGAGAGGGAATGAAAACGGAGTTCTTGACTAAATATTTTTCAGCTTCAAAGATCATCGTAATGAGGAAACAAATCACCGGAGTTCAACAGGGAGTATATGAGACTTTCTGTCCCTTCTACCAAAGGTTCAAGGCACTAATAGCATCTTGTCCATCTCATGGAATCAAGGAGAGCAATCTGTTGTAATACTTTTATGAAGGATTGTTACCTTTGGAACGCCAATTGTTGGATGCTTCAGCTGGAGGGTCATTTGTGGATAAATCACCTCAACAAGCATGGACTCTACTTGAGAACTGAGCACTGAATGATCAACAATTCTCAACTGCACTCAACAGCTCTCGAAAGGGCAATGAAGCCAAGTCATTGGAAAGCAAGCTTGATATATTGTTAGCTCATCTATCTATTGGAAAATACCATGAAACTGCTAATGTTTGTGGTATGTGTTATATGCAAGGACATCATACCGATCAATGCCCTCAAATCATGGACAATAGCAGATGGGAATATAGAGATCATCCTAATTTTCAACACATACAATCCTAGCACTAGAGATCATCCTAATTTTCGTTGGAGCAATACAAAGAATTCACCGCATGCACCCCCAAATATTGGAGGTCAATTCCAGCGCCCATCCGGTTTTGTTCCACGACCCCAGGTTTCTCAAAACTATGTTTCAAATAATCCTTTTATTGCTAACAATGCTACTCACCCCACTTATGATAAGATACTTCAGAATTTATTTCAAACCCAAGAGGCTCTTACACGGGGACAACATAGCAATACGAAAGACATATCTGAAATCAAAAACCAATTGGAAAAAATAGTGGATTTTATGGGACTACAGGATTAGCAACAGACACGTTGGACGGCAACAGGCGCTTGACTATCGACAGCTGGCAGCCAGGTGCACATGGGCTCGGCAGCGTGCACGGCAGCTCGGCAACCATGCCGGCAGCTTGTATAGCGCTCAGTAGCTCCTAGGCAGCGCTCAATAGCTGCATGCCTTTAGCATAAAACAGTGTTGCTCAGCTTCTAATCTCCATTTGAGACTTAGAGCGGCATTCAATGGTCAATATGTAAGTGAGCGACAAATTTCCTCGCTCATGCATACAATACCAAACTATGGAGAGTCGAGAGTAGTCATCTCGCTTTATGGGTTGGAGTTTCAGCGTCGGAAGCAGTGGCTAAATCTTCGAGCAAAATCTAGTTCATGCTCGATAGCTGGGTGCTCAGTGGTTGGAAACTAGCACACGAAAGCTATGCAGCACTGGTCCTCTGTTGCTAAGCACTAGGCGCTCGACAGCTGGGCGCTCGGTAGCTGGGCAGCCTTTGCTCTGCAGCTTGGCGGTGGTTCTCTGCAGCTAGACGCTGGACATCCTACACCTGTAGCTGATTCTCCTACCATATTCTCAATGGAACTTCTACCCGGAGAAATATGCTAACGTTGATCAAACACAACGTGGGTTTAAGGAATGAGATAATTCTCTAATTCCGAACTCTCTTTAATAGCATAACACAAACCAATGTCGGATACCTCACAACGTGCACCTAAAAACATCTTCGGTGCATGGTGCACAGCAACTACTGCTTGTCACTCGGCAGCTAGTGCTCGACAGTGCTCGGCAGCTGCCCTAGGCAGCGCTCGGTAGCAATCGGCAGTCAACGCATGACAGTGCATAGCAATTAGTGAGTAGGGCTTCGGCAGCTGGTAGTCATGTGCACATATAGTGCCTGACAACAGTGCACGTGTGCACATGCGGTGCCCGGCAGTAGCGCGCGGCAGCGCCTAGGCAGGTGCACAAACAGTGCTTGGCAGCAGTGTACACGTGCACAGGGGCAAGCCCTGACAGCAGCATGCACACGCACAGAGGCAGGTGTACATACGGTGCCCAGCAGCAGCGCACGCGTGCACAGGGGAAAGCCCTGGCAGCAGCGTGCACGCGCACAGAGGTAGGTGCACATACGGTGCCCGACAGCAGCGCAAGCGTGCACATGGGCAAGCCCTGGCAGCAGCGTGCACGCGCACAGGGGCAGGCCCTTGCAACAGTGCTCAGCAGGTGCACGCGGTAGCACAGTGGTTAATAGGTGCGCGCGCCAGAGCACATCACTCGGCAGCAGCGCACGTGTGCTAGGGCACAGCGCTCAGCAGTTGTGCACGCGCCAGAGCACAGTGCTCGGCAGCAGCGCACAACGAGCAACATGTGGGGTAGTGGTGCCGGTAGCCAAATGTACATGTTTTAGGATTTTTATAATAATCTGCAAAGACAAATGTCCCAAGCATAGAATGGGGATGAAGAAGGGAGGAACGGATTTTATCCTCCCCGAGGTTATTGAACTTTGAAATTACTCAAAAGTAAAGCTTACTTGCTAGTCTACCAAGTAGACTGCATTTATATAAGCTGCTCTGTGCTTCCATGCTCAAATCCATGCGCTTTCGGCGATCGTTCGCACAATTCCATCGTGAATTGTCGCGCGGGGAGATCATGAAACACATGAAAAACATATGGTTAGTTAATCTTGCCATAAAATAGTAACAAATCATTGAAAAACATCAACCATATGAAGGATTCAAAGAGAAATTAGGAATACAACCCGTTTTTCTCAAGGAAAAGTGATTTCTATGCGCGTTGTAGTCATTGGGAAGATCGGTTCACTCACTTTTACTCCGGTTCTGGGGGTGCCCTTTTGATTGAAAGATCTTGACATCCTTGTGCATAACCTGTCCAAAGTTCACCGAAATCCGAGTTAAGAAAGTGCCCGAACTGGTTGCTTGAACATTTCAGCCGGTCTGGGGATTCCGGCGGCAGGTTCGGTGCCTTTACGGCCGGTTCTTTGGGTGAGACTGATGGCGTTGGAAGCGTATGAGAAATATCTTCAACTTCTCTGTTGGTGATGAAAGCCAATTCGGAAATTATTCTGTCGATATTGGCGTTTGAACCTGAGGCAGATTTTAGGGTTTCTTGGTGCGCAGGTGCACAGCAGGTGCACAGGGGGTGCGCGGTGGTGCTCAGCGGTGCCCAGGAGGTGCGCAGCGGTGCCCAGATGGTGCGCAGAAGTGGTGTGCGGTGGTGTACGGTGGTGCCCAGAGGTGCGCGCGGTAGTGCGCAGGCGTGCGCGTGACATAATTTTTCCCTTTATTTTCGGTGGTCTACTTGCTCTTTTTTGGGGTTTAGAGCAAAGTGCATGATAACGTGTTGTAGAATAATATTGGGGGAATGAATTCTCCTTATCTTATTGATAGAATAAGACCCCTTTATATAGAGAAATACATGGGCCTCTTAGGCTATTACATGAGCCAATGGGCCTATTACATGGATATATGTAAAACCCTATTACAACATGGATTACTACATAAAGCTATAGTATGCAAGGCATGGACCAAGACACACATATATATCAAATATCCTAGAATATTATATTGTTATTAAGTACGTCCGTTTTAAAATATTTTACTAATATTTTATTTTTTTTCTTTGAATGCCGTTTCCCGGTCGAACACTCTGAATTGGCAAAGCAATACAAGGAATCATCATGCCGGTTCTAGACCGTTCATATCGTTGATGAACGAGGCGTCTATACGTACGAGAAGACATATCTTGACGTCTAGGAGGATATTGTAAGTCATCTTACGTTTTTATTTTTTTATTTACTTATATATATATATATATATATATATATATATGGCTAAAACTATCTTGGCAGACGAATACCCTAATGTTTCGTCAGCTAAACCCTATACTATAGCCGACGAGTACCCTAATGTTTCGTCGGCTATAATAAAATAAATAAAATAAATAATTTTATTCCACTGGTTGCGTCTCATCCATTTGAAACTATTTTCAGCTGAAGGTCCGGACAAAATACGTAATTTAGACGGTCAAATGGTCGTTTCCGTGCGTTTAGGAGTTTGACTTACGGGATTGACTTACGAGTCCTTAACGTTGTCAGATTTTGATGAAAATTTTCCCATACACATATTTCAACATAATGATGATATCTGACGGTCGGATTTTTTTTTCAAGTTTGATCATCACAATCACAACATGCCTACTAATGTTGTATAACTTGTTTACCGTGTTAAATAAATGTTTCGTTTCAAAAAAAAAATCTACGTAGAATCTTCAAACGAAAAAAAGTTGTGAAATAAGATATGACCGGGATGATGAATTATATCTACGGTTGAAAAATCACGTAATTCTGGTAAAGTCTTGGTGCCGATAGTTGCGGTTAATGCAATTTTCCATTCTTTCTCCTTTGAGGTAACCCTATCTCCGATGGTTATTTTTCATAAAATATTTATACTACTGGTTGCGTCTCATTGATTTGAAACTATTTTTAGTTGAATCGAAGGTCGGAGCAAAATACGTTATTTAGACGATCAAATGGTCGTTTCCGTGCGTTTAGGAGTTTGACTTACGGGATTGACTGTCCGGATCGAGTCCTTAACGTTGTCAGATTTTGATGAAAATTTTCCCATACACATATTTCAACATAATGATGATATCTGGTGGTCGGATTTTTGTTTCTCAAGTTTGATCATCACAATCACAACATGCCTACTAAATTACATAAAATAAATATAAAAAGGACTGTAGCCAAAGATATTATCAATAATTCATTGGTTATAGTTAAATAAAATAAATAAATAAAATGATAATAAAATAAATAAATTGAAAATAAATTAAATAAATAAAAAATGATTATAACTGACAATATTATCAATAATTCATCGTCTATAGATACTTTAGCCGACGAGTTTAATCACTATAACCGACGAGTTTAATCACTATAACTGACGAGTTTTTTGTGTCGTAGGCTATACTTCAAGGGTTTATATAAAAAACCCAGCGCCTCTCTTGCCCGAAAACAGAAAACCATAATCTTCTCTCTTTCTCTCTAATCTCGCCGACTCATCCACTCTCTCGATCTCTCTACACAGCCCCTCCACAGCACCTCCACAACCCCTCCATAGGTTTTTATTTCGATTTTATGCAGGTTTTTATAGTTTTCAATTTGTTTTAATTGGGTATTTGGGTAATTCAGTAATCGAATGTTACTTTGTATGATGCGAATGTTTGACGTCTAAGGATGGGTACAACATGATTGTTGGTTTCGAATCCGAATTGGTATATGCATGTGTATATCTTGTTCGAATTGGTATGATTTTGATGTTTTTCTGTACATTGGTTTATTGGTTTTTGTGTAAATGTTGTTATGTATATGTGCATATTTGTTATGATAGAAATTGATATTGAAATTGATAATGTTGTTGTAGATTTAGATTTGGTTTTTGCAGAAAATAAAATTAAAATTGAAATTAAAAATGTTGAAAATAAAAATTGAAATTAAAATTGAAATGAAAATATTAATTGTAGAAATTCTATGAATTGTTATTAATATATAGTTTAATTAAATATAATGATAACAAAACTAAAAAATGAAAATAAATTAAATAATTTGATTATTAGTTTATATTGTTTGCATATAATAGTTGAATTGATGTATATATTGTTTGCATATAATAGTTTAATTAATATATTGATAAAGATTATTAATTAAAAATTCAAATAATTTAATAAATTAATTTTTTAAACAGGATGAAAGGCTTGTTTAGATCCACGAAGGGTTCAAAGGGCCAAAGGTTCGAATCGTCTGAGGGAACGTCTAGCAAACCTCAAACGTTGTTTTAGGGCCCCATGACAGCTAGACGTTCGTACCTTCTGGAGCTGACGTAGAGGCAGCCGGAGGCCACCCAGTCCTCTAGGCAGCTGGGCGCCACCCATTCATTGAGGCAGGCGGGCGCCGCCCATTCATCGAGGCAGCCGAGCTCCCTCAGTCCTCGACGCAGTTGTGGCCGCCGACGCATCCCGAGGTGTCTGCACCACGTGTGCCTGAGATACACCGGGCACCGACTCAAGACCCTACTGCTTCAAAGGGTGGGTCATCTAGGGTACAGATGCCGCCGTGTCAAGAGCCACCCTAGGTTAACCCCTTTAACCCAGAGTAAATCTTACGGGGTCCACCTTAAGGGAAAGGTACTCTGAAAATGGACAACCCTTAACCTACAACAACCAAAAAAAATGAACACTTCTAGAAAAACAACAATCACCCATAACTCCTAGAGTCATCCTGCTCCCCAATAGACAACATCTGCCACAAACAACACAAATCTCAAGAACAATCTAAAATACAGATAACATCAAGTCATAAGAGTTTTAAGTCCCTACTACTAAGTTGAGATTAAACACACAACCGTAATATTACAATTCCCCTCATAAAGTTGTCAGAGCTCTAAAAACGGTAGAAGGAGCCAGAAAATATCACGAGTAGGTATACATGAACTTACTATAGAAAAATGGGAATGTGGTAACTATGTCTTGCCTCCAAGCTATGGCCGAGCCGAACACTGCAATCTGAGCATTTTAAAAATGAAGAGCCCAGGGGATAAAAATTTAAAACGTTAGCGTGAGTGCTCAAAAATAATATTTAAGTGTAAAATATCTTTAGTAATGTTCTCCCTTTTTTTATCGTCCAAAAATCATATAAGTATGCCTCATTGGGGATACACTTCCAAATAATCATAAAGAAAACAAATAACGCCAATCTCATTGGCTTAGAAGAACAAAACTTAAAGAAAATAGGGGAAGAAGTTTCACCATGACGGAGAGTCTCCCAGACTAGAGTCGGAGCCCTCATGGGGCTACTAAGTAATGAACGACCCTTCATGGTAGAGAGATTTCACTATGACAATGAGCTTCTCAGGCTAGAGTCGGATCCAAATAAGGCTACTATTGCCCTACTTCACTTCTAAAGTGGGGGGCCCGTATGGCTAGCTAGCAATGATAATATATATATAACGACCCTTCATGGTGAAGAGAACAAACGAATACAAAAAGTCAATAATATATGACTCCACCCCGTAAATTAAAACATGCATCTCATGCATAGGGCACGATTCCTCGACCGCCCAAAATAATGGCCATGAATAAAGCAATTCATTAACACAAAACGTTCTAGCCGACATACAAAGGAGCTTACAGAAGGGGAACAACCCACCTTCTTGACCCCACCGTCTCAATAACAGTTAAAATACGTTATAAACATCTTTTCACAAATTTTGAAGCACCCATGTCTTTAAAACCAAGTCCATCAAATTTTGAATACATAAATATTCGAATTCCTAACTCTAAAAATATAAATAAATAGACTGAAACCGAGAAAAGCGTGCTACTTGCCCAACTAAGCCCAACCTCAACAAGTTCACTCACAACCCTTCAATTTTAGTGTGGGAAACCCCACGACCACTTCCCAACACATTTCTGAAACTCAAACTAAAGTCCAAATAATTAATTTGCCTCCGCACAAGTATTAACTCATGAAAAATCCCAAAACTCCTCCAAAAAAATATAAACTTCACTCCAAAAGACCCCTCTTATTTATAGGATTTATCAGGCAAGAAAACTACCTAAAAGGTGGCAACTCCGCCGCCAGCACCACTACCGACAGGAAAATCTGGCATAGCTCCAGCCACCACCAATCGACTCCAAATTTTCACAGTTTGTTCCTCTCATCAATCCAAACAACTTTCTAATTCATGGCGTGCTTCCGAAACCGGGGTACAATAACGAAAACACGAGAAAACCAATTTAGAACCCTTTGTTGTCATTTATAGCATTGGTAAATAGGGTTTGGTCAATCCGGGGACTTAAGGGCTTTCCTGCAATAAGAGTTAGTGACGGTTTACACAACAAACATAATTACACATTTACAATTTACAATTTACACGAATTTAAGGGGGGTTTAAAAGATATTTCTAAAAATCTAAATACCAAAAATAAATCCTAAATTAAATATATACATGTGATCATCATCATCCACACATATACCAAGTACGAAAAACCATCAAGAACATGTAACAAAATTGTAAATAACAAGGGGCAGCAAGCAAGACTCGACATACTCATATACTTATCTCAATTCCAATTCTAATTTGAGATCACCAGCGATTCAACAAATCATTAAGACTTCTAATATATTTTGAATCCACTCCAGCGTATAACCCTAAATTATGCTAATCGGTTTAAAGACACACCAGCGTAGAAATTAAACACAAAAACACATAAAGCACAATAAGCCGAATTGGAGACATGCAACATGTAATAGCGTCACCTATCATATTGACATGCATGTTTTTTGAATGCTTAGGCCTAATAGATAATCTAGAATGAAACAACTTAGTGTATGAATCAATCCAAATTTACCTTAGCACGTGAAATCGCAACTTAGAAAATTACCATGGCCGAGGCAGTCTCTAAGCATTGATTTTGATGTACAAATTCATGAAAACTAACCAAAAAAAAAATACATAAGAATATCGAAACCTACTGCCCTAAATCATTAAACAAATTCGAAACATGATCACACAACACAACATAAACATGTTCATTGAATCCGAAACATGTTCATTGTATAAAACCAAAATAAAACTAATAATTCATTACAAAATCGAAAACTAAATGAAAAATACAAAGCCATGATAGAGTCACACTTTAAAAACCTTGAAAGAGGTTTGGCAAAGGTGGTGAAATCGGATGAAAGATGGAGGAAGATTTTTAGGGTTTCGGTGGTGGTGCGGCTATGTATTTCTTGGAAGTATTTTGGTATGGTTTCGGCAAGGCTTCTATGGTGGTGAGATGATGATTTTTCTGCCTCTATGCCATGCTATATATAGGAGAAAACCTATAGGGGTCGGCCAAAGAGAATCCTAAACCAAAAAGGTTTAGGTTTTCATTGTTGAACTTGGTTTGCTTGGCCAACAAGACTTGGAGATTCTAGAGGCTTACTTGGCCGAATTTTTGACTTGTAATTCTTCATTAGACTTGGAATTGGACTCCTTTCATTGACTAGGCTTCATGGATCAGCTGCTTTGCTTCCCTAAGTCCATCAGGAACACTTCCTCTGACACATGTTACTTTGTTTCGGCAGTCTGACCTTTCGTCACTAATTTAGGCAGATCTCCCTCTAGAAAATAGATATAAATGTGATTCAAAATGTTCTGGAAACTAGACTCACACAGCTTTCCGTATGTATATGGTAAATCTTTTAATTCCTTGTGAGTCGTCCTGAAGAAATTATAGAAGTTGGGTGATGTGCCAAGAAATATCTGCTTTCTGCTGAAATTGCATGCTTCGGCTCCTCTGATATTGCCGCCTGTTTATAGCTCCAACTCTTTTAGTTCTTCCTCCCATGAAGTCTTCTACATGTCATCTAAGTATAAGAGAAGTTAAATTAATTTATGACAACGTAAAAGCTTCACAGAATCAACAAAACATGTCAAGACTCCAAACTAAATTGGTTTCTTGTTATTTCATGTAGCACTTAGTAAAATTCTGTATAAATCCTCTATGTTTATCACGTTTTCATCCTTACACAACCAAAGACTCTTGACTCTATAATATGACTCTGTTCTACAACAATAAGAGATAAACAAAGTACAAATAGAGGTAATAACATATTAAGAATGTCGCATTTTATGCTCTATCATTTCAACTCGAAGGCCAATTCCTAGCCTAACTTGGAATCAAACAAAAAAGTGAAAAATCTGAAATTTTAAACTTCAAAACTTCAATTCTTCGATTCTCCCTCCATAAACCAAATCAATTCACTAAACTTTATGGGTAAGTAGTACTCCTAAACCCAACCTATCCATATAAAGAACTCACCAATTGGTGGCCTAGGGAGGGAGAAATTCGATCTAGAATGCATACTGTTCACTCGATGAACAAATCAGAATTTCTCCCGAAATACGGCGAGTTAGGTCGGAAAGTTTACCTAGAAATGAAGTAGACTTGGAGGCCGTTCTTTTAGAACTGGCGCAGCGGCCTGAGGTGGAGCGATGGCGGCGATGTGGCGTTCGAAAAGTCAGGCAGGCGCTGGCGTCGGGAAAAGGTGAGAGAGAGTGTTAGGTATATTTCTTATTTTTAACTTTCTACATTCAGTAAATTTCCCTTTTTATAGATTTTCCTGAAATAGTAACTTCCCGTTTTTAACCATAACTTCCGCATACAAACTCTGATTAAGACGCACAGCATGTCTACGGATTCATGAAGGAAATTTCTAGAAAAAAGACCCTAGAAAAAGTCAACGCTATGACCTTCTACGGTAAAACGGTTACTACATACGGTTAAAGATTAAAGTAACCAAAAAGTAACCGACCGTAAATAAATTCTAGAACCGGGATGTGACACGCCGCCTCTTCTCTACCTTCCGCGGTTGATCATGGCATTACCTGCAGTCGATGACTCAGGCTGTCGATTTATCCACTGCCCCCGTAGGTGACCCCATCAGCGGCGTACCAGTCGGAATCCGTCACGTCCGCCCCAATGCCCTCAGGTAATGTAATATTAATTTTTTTTATAATGTCATAATAAGAATATAAGATTTTAATAATCAATTTGTGATAGACACCGTCGGAGCCAAGCCAACAAGGAAGAAGAGAGGCCCCGTCAGGAAAGGCTCTTGAGAAAACCGTGAGTACCTCAGGAAGGATCGTCATCGATACTGATAGGGATGGCAACGTAGTATCAAGCGAGAAGATGAGGATATACTCCGGCCGCATGAGAGCGCTCATTAGGGATAGAGACCCTATAGTATAGTCAGACAGGGACAGGGTCCATAAAAGGTTAAGTTTACAAAATTCTTAATTAATATTATGTATTATATTGTTGATTTTTGAAAAAAACTAAACTAATAAACGGTTAAATGCAGGTGTGGTTTGACGTTCCCCAACACCTGAGGAACACCGACGCGGACGTTGTGCATGTGGAAAGGTACGTTGGAAAATTCATGAAAAAACAAGATTGTATGTGTAATTAATAATATTTCTAATATTTTTGTGGTATCTGTAGGTACAAGGAGTGGAAGAACGAGTTGCGGACCCGCTGGACTAAGCATGGGAAAGCACGTTCTGGTACCCCTGTTGAGTTCTAGTTCAGGGAGTACAAGTGGCGTTGGCTTTTGATATCAGAATTCAACAACCCTCATAAATAGGTAATTAAAAAAAAATTAATTGGTTATATTGTTATTGATTAGTACGTTTTTAAATATTTTACTAATATTTTATTTTTTCCTTTATAGGTCGTTTCCTGAGCGAACACTTAGAACCGGCAACGCAACACAAGGAACCATCAAGCCGGTTCTATACCGTTCACATCGTTGATGGACAAGACGGCCAAGGAACATCCAAAAGTCAACCGGTACGTCTATATGAATGAGAAGACATATCCTGACACCCAGGAGGATATAGTAAGTGTAAGTCCTCATCCTAAAAATTTACCCTTTTACCTGGACTAGGCGTGTTACAGAGGGTTGTAACTGTGCTCTTAGTTTTCCCGAATTAATAACGAGTGAAATAACCTAGAAATTATTAGTGGTGTTGGTGCGTATTCGTACCTTCGAAAAGAGTGCCAAAGTGTTTGGAGTCAAGGGACGCTCGAAAACGACTTATTTAAAGGGTCAAAGGTTGACTTTTTGCTATGTTGAGTTTCTCAGAAAATTTCCTTCACGAAAAGTTTAATGCTCGACGATACGAGTCCGTGGACATGCGGCATGTGTGAATCAGATATCGTGTGGAGAAGTTATGGTCAACCTAAGTTGGGTTTCTATTTTTAGGAAGTTTATAAATAGAGGGGATGGGTTTCCAAAAATGGAAATAACCCATTTTCTTTTCTCCCTCCATGCGCGTGCGCGTTCCCTTCTCTATACGAGAATTTGAACAGACCCGACCCGCCTTTTGCGGCGAGCTCCGGCCCCGGAGACGTCAAGGACGGTCGGGATCTCTTCCTCTCCTCTATGCGAGCCTCCCTGTGGTGGTTTCGTGCTCCAGTTCGGCCTGGAACGGCGCATCTAGGCTTAAACAGTACGGCGTCGAAACCCGGTTCCCAACCCGACTTGTTCTTCTGCGTGGGGCGGCGGCAAAGCTTGAAACCAGCCCTGAAAGGAAGGCCAAGGCGTTCTGGGCGAACCACCGGTGGTGTTGAAGCAAGACACGGCGGCAGGAGCGGTTGAGCTTGGAGACAGCCTTTCGGGGCAGTTTTAGGCCACTTCTGGTCTGAATTGATCAAAACCCCATGTATTAAAACTGTTCCCTTTGCTTTGATCTTCATCTTTCATATTGGAAGTTTGTTGAAATTTGGTGTTTTCATGGAGGCGCATGACACCCACGCGCCACCATCTGTGCCTGCCCGTGCAGGCGCGTCCGGCTGTTCTGGGAGTTCTGGTTGCTCCTATAGGCTTCCTAGGGTTGTTGTGGTTACATGTAGGTGGTTTTTAGGTGAAGTTAACAGGTTTGAGGTGGTGGCGCGTGGGGCCCACGCGCAACCGCCTATTGCGACGCGTCTGACATCCTCAAGGGCAGTGGCGACAGTCATTCCTTCTTCACTTGAGGCTTTAACGCTACTCCACCAAATTGGTTTTCCACTCCAGTATGAGAATAGCGCAAGATGTCTCAAACCTCATTTATATCTTGAACAACTTGTCAATACTACACTAAAGAAAATGAGGCATGTTAACCCATTCGAGCTAACTAGGCTTAGGTGCAGCAACACATATAACCAATAGGGATTCACTTCAAACCAAAGCACATGCACTTGCTCTCCTCTCATGGAACTTGTTTGCTAGAGAAATTCCATTGAGGAATTCTTTCATGTATTCTTAAAGCAACAACCAGCACCCCAAGCATATATAAATGTTATGGAAATACTTCTGGTCAATGCAAAGCTCCGAGCATTAACAAATATGTCATTCACTTCAAGAAACAAAGATGTTGTTTCGACTATTCTAACGTGGCCATAGGTCAATTGGGAAGTGAGTAACACTCTTTAAATTTTAAAAATCACTACTATTAGTTTCATTGTCACCATGAAGCTTAATCTGGAGTTTGGCACCAAGTTATAAAAACTTCAGAAACTCGAAATTTGCGAGATACCTAGCCATATAGCCCCTAGTTTTGATGTCTGAAACAACGAATGAAAGATATCAAAACTTGAGTCTCAAGCCCCTCAAGTATTCAAGCATGAATTCAGAATGAAACAGTATGCATTAGCTAGGCCGTTGGATTTAGGGTTTAGGGTTTAGCTAGGCCGTTGGAGCTTGTAAGGTCCATTCACCATAGTCACAAACCTATGATGCAGATTTTCACGTATTTTGACCTGTCAATACTCAAATTGCCATAACTCCTAGAATGTCAAAATTATTAATTGTAAATTTTTCTGGAAAGTAGACATCTAGGGATTTTCGTGGATATGTAGCCTATCTTCTTATTTTTCATGGACCTTCCCAGTTAATTCCGTGAAGTTGCTCTACAGAAGCTGATGTTGTAAATTTGTTGAGCACTTGTTCTGCCCTATTTGCTTCTATAGTTTGACTTCACTAGCAGCGACAACACTTTGAGACACAAGGATTGTCTCTTGTATATTCAGGGCCTTAGGTGTATGCCTCTAAGTGTATGATAGAAATGATTCAAATCGCAACTAAGTAATGATATTGTTTTGCATTTTAGCAAAACTTAGAGTCTCTTTTTGGAGTTTTTATTTTTCAATGCAAGAATTAAAATGAAACCAAAAGGTAAAGAAGCAAAGGAGAGAAGGAAACTCAACATGACTAGTTAACCTTCATATGGCTACGGGGGAGGCCACCAATGTTTCACTCCAAGCCTTGACATGTTGGCACTGGCGGCATGAGACTTTTACTTGCGAAAAACTCTCATTGTTGAGCAAAGATACTGGGTGTCAACAACTTGAAAATTCTGACGTGACTGCTCATAGGGCATGCTACAGAGCCTCTCATGCATCTTCATTATTTAACAAAGCATGATCGTCAGTTGCATTCACTCAGATGTTATTGTCAAGAGATCAGCTTTGTCACGTACTATCATGTCATAATGCATGGTCTAATCCAATGTTGCCACATATTGGATTTCAAAAAGAGCCACTTACTGGTTCATAGTCTCAACCCCAAGAGATTCAACGCAATTAAGCTCCTGCATGTGAGAATTACTGATGTTGGGACCAAAAATTAATCTGTAATCATCATGGTATTGATCATAGACTGGCTCCGTATTGAAGTCATAACCATAATCACCACAAAATTGGTAGGTTAGTTTATGCCTCAGAGATAAGTGTATTATTTCACATCCCGGTTTTGGGATTATTTGTACTAACGGTTACATTTAAGTTATTCTAGCCTTTTACTATAATTAGTAACCGTTTTTGTAAAAAGGGGTCTAGGGTTGTCTTTTTTCTAGTATTGTTATTTTGAGAAACTTCCTTCACGGAAGTTGTAGAGTGCGTCAATACGAGTTCAATGAATATTTATGCTGATAAAACACCAAGTAAAATAAAAAAAAATAAAGGGATAAGGACTGCATAAGATTCTAGAGAATTCTAAGGAAGAAATTTGGATTTCTTCCCAGATTTGAAGTCAACTTCGATAGAAATTTTCGAACAGCTTAGAGTGAACCAGAAAGCGAGCCATATACTAATGGAATGCTGGAAGAGTCTAGTTTTCATAACGTTTGACTGTTTATTGATAGCTATTTTGTAGAGGAAGTTATGACAGTCGCAAGGAGTGACCTGTCAAAAGTTGACCTGCAATTTAAAACCCTATCATTGTAGCTTTAGTAAGTAGGGATCGTTCTAACCGGGGACACTAGGGAATGATTTATATTCTGCAAAACAAATCGTTAGTACTTTCAAAAGAATACAAGTATAAACATATATACAAAATATTATGGGGAATTTATAGGGTGGTTCGAAACATATAAAGAAAAGAAGAAAAATATTTACATACATTAGTCAATCAATACTCAAGCACAAGATATAGCAAACACCGATTAGAGAACACATAAGTTTCATGAAAGATCAAGTTATTACGTTTATGTTATCATAGATGCAAATTAATTCCAACTTTTTATGACTTCTCATGTAACTTAGAACTTACGACGCGCATCATCCTAAGTTTATGTGTCATCTTGTTTAATGCTTACGACGCGCATCACATTAACACAAAATACACTTACCGTTCACGAGTCGTTGGAGACATGATCCTAGGTATGTCGTCACTCATCCTATTAGCATGTAAATCTCTCACCTTACCATCCCTTGGCAGCAACTAGAATTGAGAGCCCGACGCGGTGAACTCAACCTAGAATACTGTGGCGCATGAAACACCCCCTAATAGCTAACTTGTGATCATTCAAATTAACCGAAGGTTCGATTATATGCTCGGGTGAAGATTAATCAATTCAACATCTACTAAACACACAAACATACACAACTTAAACTAAATCATAATCCTAACATGCAATCTAAGTGGTTACACAACAAACATATTCATGTGCAAATCACAAAGAAGAGTTCATAAACATGCTTATTATGCAAAACCGAAAACCAAAACATATATATATATCATAAAGAACTGTTTTACACAGAAAATTATTACACAAAACGATGAAGAATTTCATGCTCAACCTACATATACAGATCGGCTAAGGCAAGGGGTGATCGGCGGAAGATGACAGTCGGCAGTGGATGAGATTAGTGGCGGCACAGCTTGTGTTTTTCTGTGTTTAAGGGTTTTTGGGTAGAGTAAGGCTATACTATGGTTTTTGAGCAATTGAAAGACCTCTAAAACTGATCTATACATGGCCTATTTATAGAGAAAACTAAGGGAAAACCCTAGTCTAATTCGGCAGCCTCAAGGAGTCCCTTTTCCACAAGGATAAGTTTTCCTTCTTGTATACAACTTGGACTTCTCTTTATTTTCTAAATAGGACTTCGACTTGGACCTTGGACCTCTTGATTTTAGACTCCCCTACATGTTGATGGATCAATGTAGGCCTCATTGCACAAGTCTTGGGCTTCTAGGCATCCGATTTTATGGACAAACTTGGCAAAGACAGACTTTCCCGGTTTGACCGGGAAAGCTCCTTACTTAGCTATTTCGGCTTCCATGATGCTTTCTTCGAATCTTCTTCTTTAATGCAGCTTCCCATGACTTCATTAAGCTATTCTTAAGTCCTTTGACACATTTGGGAAGTATTTTGGTGAAGAAACATCCTCTCAAACCCGTGTGACAACTTAGGCAGAAACTGCTCAGTTTTGCAGCTTGACCTCCGTCCATTGTTTTGATAATAACTCCCTCATAAAAACTCCAATTGATGCAATTCAAGAAGATCTGAAAACTATACACATACAGCTTTCCAATGGTATATAGCGCGTCCTCATATTCCTCCTGGATCTCCAGATATAAGCGTCCAAAGTTGATGTAGGATTTCTAGAACTTTTTGCTCGGATCAAAATGCAATGTTTCAGAGTTTCTTCTTTTCAGTGGCTTCTTTTGTTGTCCTCTATGAGTCCAATCTTCATGATTCTTGATATAATATGTCCATATACATGTCATCTACACATTAAACTAAATTCATCAAAAATGACAATGTAACAATATAACGAACCATGAGAAAATAACAAAGTCTTTGTTCTAAATCGAATTTTCAACACTTAAGCACAATTTTCAGTATAAATGCACGTAATAGCCATTGCTCTACAGAAAAACTCTTTTGACTCAAAATAAGTAAAAACGACATTACTAAGGAATAAACCAAGTATAAATGAGGGTAAAAACACATTAAAAACATGGCGTAAAACACACTTATCAAGGAGGGAAGATCATTCTGTTGAAAATAAAAAGGTGAAAAACACAAAGCCAAATATGTGTGCATAAGTCCCACATCGATTTTAAAGAGGGGTTTCACCTGAATATTCACTATATAAAGGCTGTCTAGGCTTCACAATATTGATCATTCATTCACACAAAAATCAGAGAAGCACTATAGCAGCCGAGCCATTCCTCTCCTTCTCCTTTGCTGAGTTCCCCTTCCTCTGCTGAAGCCTTGGCGAGCGTCTCCCTTGAGCAGTAGCATTGGAGGAATGGAGCCTTGAAGCCGAGCAGTCTCTCATCATCATTCAAGCGTCTTGAAGACCGACAAAAGTGTAACAATGCCTCTGCTCTTTGTAGTTCTTTACTATTTTCAGAACATGAATTTGGTTTTCTTTATTGGATTTGGATGTTTGATTCGGATGTTCTTATGTTAGTAAATTCAAATTTTTAGTAAAGCATGTTAAGGTTTCGTTTATGATGTTTATATCAATCTGATCTTGTCGATTCATAGGTTAGAAAGTTTGCGTATATCTGTTTGATTACCATGTTAGAATGCATGCTAAATATTGTCATGATTTATGCTAAACCTCGAAGGCAAGTGTAAATCTCTAAGTGGTGAAAGGGCGTGGCTGCGGATGTAGACTACCTAATTGATTCTATGACGTTCATAGCAGAAGTTGTGTTCAATCTCAATTTTGATAGATCGTAATGATTCATGTTAAGAGTGCACTGATACTCATAGTATTGGCAGCGGCCGTAGCATGAAATATCTTAGTTCTAGACGTTTTGTGCTAAGTGTAATAAGTTGAATTAAATGGAATATTAAGCCTCATAGGAATGTATTTCAAGAGTATTTCTAGTTCTTTAAATTCACATAATTTTCAAATTGTTATGATTGAAATGTGATCTTAATGTGTGGTCATAATTCTAGTTTCTCTCTGATGGATGTGTTGAATGAATCGATTATTTGGATATATTGTTTATGTTTGTTTTCTGTTTAGTAGGATAGTTAGAACCAAACTTTTAAACCCCCCTTATACTTTGTAAATTTAATTGTTTTGTACATATATACATGTTTATACTTGTTATTTTGTTTAAACCGGACATATTTGACTGCCCTAGAAGTCCCCGGCTTGATCAAACCCCATTTATCAATGCTATAATTGACACAAAAAGAGTTTTTAAATTGCACGCCCAGTAACGAGCACGTCAATTTTTGGCGCCGTTGCCGGGGAACTTTTCATAAAAGTTCTTTTGTGTTTCAGTTTCTTAAATTGTAAATTATACTTTATACTTCATATTTATTACTTTTGATCAAACCCCATTTATCAATGCTATAATTGACACAAAAAGAGTTTTTAAATTGCACGCCCAGTAACGAGCACGTCAATTTTTGGCGCCGTTGCCGGGGAACTTTTCATAAAAGTTCTTTTGTGTTTCAGTTTCTTAAATTGTAAATTATACTTTATACTTCATATTTATTACTTTTAATAACTTGTACTAACTTCTGTTTGTTTTCTTTATTTTCAGGATTATATTGTGGATTATAAATCGTGTTGAATATATAAAGTCATTTTTGTTAATCAAGGCCTCTACTCTTATTAACATTTGTCTAGCCATCTAACAAATGAATGCTTCCTAGCTAAGAGGCACATTGGACAGTGTCTAGGCTCGAGTAAGCGATTGGATCCAAAATTGGGATTCAAACAGCCATAGATAGCGGTTCCAACCTCCGTGGCCAAACAATTCTCTACCAGTCTGTTTGTAACATCCCGTACCTAAAAGTTACCTTTTTACAGAGGTTTACGAGTTACCGAGGACTTTTAATTGCGATCGGTAATTCGATAAGTTATCGCTCGAGTTAATTTTCGAGTTTTTAAAAGTTCTCCAAATACCTGATTTAATGACTCGATGTTGTAGTACGTGTCGACACGAGTCTCCCGATATTTTTGGAATATTTTTCGGAGCTTCCGGCTATTTTCTGTGAATTTCTGAAGTTTATGATAATTTTGGATTACTATTCCGGTAAATAGTTTTACCATTTAACCTTTTTACTTTTTACCTTCTTTAAATCTGGACCGTCAGATCTTTTCAAGATTGAATCTCAGCCGTCCATTTTTCTATAAATAGAAGTGAGACTTTTGACCGAAGTCAAAAATCCCACTTCGGTCAACCCGAGCTCCGCCTCTGTCTCCACAGTCCTCCGCCCGGCGCCGGAGTACTCGTCTTCTGCAAAAGGAAGTCACCTACGATTTTGGCGATGAGTGTAAGGAAGTATTTGAGAAGTTGAAGGAAATGTTGACAACAACACCTGTAATGCTACCACCGGACTGGTCCCAACCATTTAAGCTTATGTGCGATGCATCAGACTACGCTGTTGGAGCCATGCTTGGACAAACAATTGACAAAAAGCCCTGCTCCATATATTATGCCTCAAGGACTCTTAATGATGCACAATCGAATTACTCTACTAATGAAAAAGAGCTTGCTTTTGTTTTTGTTTTAGATAAATTTCATTCTTATTTGCTTCAATCTAAAGTAACTATCTACACTGATCATGTAGCATTGAGGTATTTGTTTGCAAAGAAAGAGGCGAAACCAAGGCTTATTCGATGGATCTCGTTGGTCTAAGAATTTGATATAGAGATTAAAGTCAAGAAAGGGAGTGACAACATAGTTGCTGACCACCTGAGTAGGTTAGTACGTGAGGGGGACACTTTACCTTTGAGCAAAACATTTCTGTATGAACAACTCTTTGGAATTGAGGTAAGAGAACCATGGTATGCTGATATTGTTAACTATCTAGTATTGAGACTTTTCCAAACACCTTACCTTGTTCTAAAAAAGAAAATCGTAGGATGCCTAGGACCTAAAGATCAAATGCCCTTATATAACTTTATAAATATTGATATATTTGATGTTTGAGGCATTGATTTTATGTGACCTTTTCCTCATCTAACAGATATTTATATATTCTCTTAGCAGTCGATTATGTGTCAAAGTGGGTGGAAGCTAAAGCCAGCAGGACTAACGATTCCAACGTTGTTGCAGATTTTCTCCGCTCTCACATCTTTTATAGGTTTGGAATGCCGTGATATATAATTAGTGACGGAGGATCACATTTTTGCAACCGAAGAATTGAGGCTCTGCTAAGGAAGTGCAATATTATACACAAGGTCTCTACACCTTACCATCCCAAAACAAATGGACAAGAAGATGTTTCTAACTGAGAAATTAAAAAGATTTTGGAGAAAACTGTAGGTTCCAACATGGAAGGATTGGAGCCAGAAATTAGATGATGCATTATGGGCATATAGGACAGCCTACAAGACTTCCATTGGGATGTTACCATTCCGACTAACATATGGGAAGGCATGCGACCTTCCCTTCGAGCTTGAGCACAAAGCATGGTGGGCGGTGAATAACTTCAACATGAATATTGATGATGCCGACTACATAGAAAGCTCCAATTGAACTTGAAGAAATCAGAAATGATGTCTACAACAATGCATGGATCTACAAGGAGAAAACTAAAGCTTATCATGATAAGATGATCCATGGCAAATCATTTGTCGTCGGCCAAATTTTTTTATTCTTTCATTCTAAACTAAAACTCTTTCCTGGTAAATTACGATCTAGGTGGATTAGTCCTTTCCCTATTTCTTATGTTTTTCCTAATGGTGCTGTACAAATTAAAAGTGAAAAGTCTGGAGACAAAATCAAGGTGAATGACCATCGTTTGAAGCCGTACTATGAGGCTTTCGGTGAACACACCGTGGAGGAAGTATCCCTCCTAGAAGAGCCATCTGCACCATATTAAATGGAGATACAAGTCTAGGCTGAGAGACTATAAACATTAAGCGTTGCTTGGGACACAACCCAATTCAACCGTAGCTGTGGAGGAGCCATCAACAAAGATTTGTTTTCTTGAACTCTTCCCTCATTTATATTTCTGTTTTATTTTTTTTCATTTGTTACTTTGTTTTGTTTTCGTAAACTCTTTTCAACATTTGGACTTTATATTGCATGAATATATTATGTGCTACATTGAGGACAATGAAGAGTTCAAGTGGTAGGGGAACATTTACACCTTTTTGAGCCAAAATATTGAAAACCCCAAAAATATGTCAAGATTTAAAAATTTTTTTTTGTTTTTGAGTCTTAGGAGCCCCTAAACTATCTATGATGATTAATATCTCTGAAATTATTGATAACAAAGATCACAAGATTGCGATGATTTCCAACTTATATTCTGCGGTTAATTGTTTTGAATGGAAATCATGTTATATGTAGTGGATATGGTTTGAATATTTGGTACAAAAATGAGTATGCTAAGATGAGTTCTGATTCATATGAACCCTTGTGAGCTTTTGAGACAATATATATGCTATTCATTATGAGTGTTTATTGAAAATCATCTATTTTGTTTTCTTGGCTAAAAACTTTGAAAACCTCATTGTTCGTTTCTTGTTGATTCAATTATTCGCCATAGCTTTTAATGGACCACATAGTTTTCTAGAACTCACTTTTGTGAATTTCGAAACTTCTAGCATAATATGCCCTGATTTTAGAGAGGATAAATTGAAATGTTTAGGATAAACCCCATTGCTAAATTGCCGCTATCTCTATTTGTGTATTCGGCACACCCCTTAATTAGCCCCTTTAAGCCTAGGTTGAGACTTTCTATCATCACCCGTAAGCTGCTTACCAAGCTTAGTATAGTTATATCCCTACCCTTGTCCTTTAAACCTAATGGAGGATGTTCAAATGACGGTTCGTGGAAGCAAGTGATAACAAGAATCAAGTGTGGGGGAAGGAGACTTCTTTGAAAAGCAAAAGTTAAGCTGAGTAAAGAAAAATTCAAATAAATTCTGCAAAGTGATGAAGAAAAAGAAAGCAAAGTTTTGAATTAAGTCCCTTATTATGAAATGGGAATTGTGGAAGACCCTTTGTTCTGTTTCATGATGTGTAAGGTGGTTAAAATGATGAAGGGCCCAACAAAATGACATATGACCCCTATTATTGGCGACAATTGAGGTACTACTATGCTCTACTAGGTTTTAAGGATCTTTGTAATCACACTCTTAAATTCATATCCCTAGCCTAGCTAACAAATTTAACCCTAAAGTTCATTTTGATTCGAAAGATGGGTAGATCTTTCCTGTGGAGATCATTTCAAGAGTTGAGCATATGGATCGGTCCATTTGTGTGGATTATTGATATTCTTTCATGAGGTTTATTTTTATTATAATTGTGCTTATTGTTCTTATATATGTAAGTGTTGTAATCTCTTGCATACTTGTTGAGTGTAGCCAGAAATTCGAGTGAAATGAGTACATACCTTGTGAAAAATGATTCATGCTTATCTGATATATGCTGAGCTTAATATCATCATTGTTCTATCATGTCCTTTGTGTTAATATGTGATCTATGCATGACAATTAGCTTCAGAAATTTCATGGATTTATCTTACATTGAGTGTTAATTCTAATGCCATGAGATGAAGATTCTAAGACAATAGGAAAAGGCATTAGAGTTGTTTCTGTTTTTAATTTATTTTCAAGTCTTTTTAATGTATATGCTACATTCTTAACATATTTAGTACTTTATTTAGCTATGATATTTCCTTAATATTACCTTATTACTAACTTGTTTTGTGATTGTAGAGGCATGAAGAACACAAATAAAGAAAAGAAGGCTAAAACGATGAAATAGTGAAGAATTCTACTCAAAATAGGATTCCCGGTCCAGCTAGGAAACAAGAGTTATATTCAAAGAAGGAATCCTAGTCACATAAGAAGTCTCACCGGACGTCGAAAATGAGAAACCAAAATCCAGATTGGACTAGGAAAGCATATTGGCACATACAAGAAGAAGAAAGCTCATTCCATCAAGAAAATTGACTCATTAAGTCCATGAGCTTTAAAAAAGAATTCAGCAGCCTTATTGGGTTTTTGCCTATTTAATCCATTCAAGTAGTCCTATTTGTTATCTTTCTCAATTAACGAAGTATTTATGCTAATAAAACACCAATAAAATAAGGAAATATAGGGATAAGGACTGCACAAGATTCTAAGAAAAAAATTTAGATTTTTGTCCAGATTTTAAGTCAACTTCGACAGAGATTTCGGAACAGCTCAGAGCTTACAGGAAAACGAACCATATACTAATGGAAAGCTGGAAGAGTCTTGTTTTCAGAACATTTTGCCGTTTGTCGATAGCTATTTTGTAGTGGAAGTTATGGCCGTTGCAAGGAGGGAAGGTCATTCTGCCGTAAATAATAAGGTGAAAAACAAAAAGCCCAATATGTGTGCATAAGTCCCACATCGATTTTAAAAAGGGTTTACACCTGCATATTCACTATATAAAAGGATGTCTAGGTTTCACAATATTGATTATTCATTTACACAAAAATCCGAGAAGCACTAGAGCAGCCGAGCCTTTCTTCTCCTCTTCCTTTGTCGAGTTCCCTTCCTCAGCCGAAGCCTTGGCGAGCGTCTCCCTTGAGCAGCAGAATTGGAGGAATGAAGCCTTGAAGCCGAGCACTCCCTCATCATCATTCAAGCGTCTTGAAGATCGACAAAAGTGTAACCATGACTATTCTCTTTATAGTTCTTTACAATTTTCAAAACATGAATTTGGTTTTTTTATTGGATTTGGATGTTTGATTCGAATGTTCTTATGTTAGTAAATTCATAATTTTAGTAACACATGCTAATGTTTCGTTTATGATGTTTATATCAATCTGATCTTGTCGATTCATAGGTTAGAAAGTTTACGTATCTGTTTGATTACCATGTTAGAATGCATGCTAACTATTGTCATGATTTGTGCTAAACCTCGAGGCAAGTGTAAATCTCTACGTGGTGGAAGCGCGTAGCTATGGACGTAGACTACCTAATGGATGCTATGACGTTCATAGCGGATGTTGTGCTCAATCTCAATTCTGATAGATCGTAATGATTGATGTTAAGAGTAGACGAATACTCGTAGTATTGGTAGCAACCCTAGCATGAAATATCTTAGTTCTAGACGTTTTGTGCTAAGTGTTATAAGTAGAATTAAATGGAATACTAAGCCTCATAGGAATGTATTTTGACATGATTTTCAGATTGTTATGATTGAAATGTGATCTTAATGTGTGGTCGAAATTCTAGTTTCTCTCTGATGGATGTGTTGAATGAATCAATCATTTGTATATATTATTTATATTTGTTTTCTGTTTAGTAGGTTAGTTAGAACCAAACATTTAAACCCCTTATACTCTGTAGATGTAATTGTTTTGTACATATATACATGTTCATACTTATTGTTTTGTTTAAACCGAATATATTTGACTGCCTAGAAGTTTCCGACTTGATCGAACCTCATTACCAATGCTATAATTGAGATAAAAAGGGGTTTTAAACTACACGCCCGGTAATGAGCACGTCACATGCATCTTGGACTGCCCCAAACATTGATTTCTATTTCGGGTGAGGGTTAGGGTTAAGAAGAACCCTAGCCATACTCACGTACCCACATGAAGTCTCAATCGATGCAATTTCGATGAACTACAGACCAAAGGGTGGCCCTCCGTATCCTGATGCTGGATGCTCCAACATACCCAAAACCTTGCATAAACCAACCGTCCGATCATATGTATTGAAGTTCTATTGGAAACCTTGCAAATTCAACTCAAAAAATCATCTTACCAAAACCTTCCTTAATAGGGTCGCACAGTTTGTGCAAAACCTAACCCTAGCTCGGGTTCCTCTTTTGATGTTCAACTTATCAACCTGCACCACATGCCCTTGGATGAAACCATTGTTCTAGCATACCTCATCAATCATGAGTGCTAGAGGGAGGTTAATGATATCGACCCAAAATGGGAAGGATTTGATGCGCATCGAACACACATCTCTTAGACCGTCGTATTCAGATAGAACGAAAAGCGACCACCCATAGAACCAAAATCCAACGCTGAGAAGGCGATTTATGTCGTCCATCTTTTGAATCGAAGAACAAAGCGCTTAGCTTTTGCATGCATCTACAATCGGTTTGGATTAGACAACTTTCGCTTGAGTGAGAAGCCATTCAACGGTGAAAAAGTGCAGGCAGTGCAACAGTGTAGCGGCAACCAAGCGGCACTAAGTGAAAGTTGGTTACCGCCACGGATAACCAACCGGGAAGCGAAAACGTTGAGATACCTCATGAGACATGGTGAGAGAGGAGGCTGGGGTGCAAAGCAGCAGAGACAAAATCCAGGAAAACCCTAAAGAAAGTGCGGCTAACTATTTTTAGTATAATTATTACCTGATAAATTAATAATTTTTATCAAAGGGCGTCCTCAACATAAATAATTAATTCAGTGTATAACTTGATAATTTATAAGGTTATTGTTATTCACAAATCCCCTTAAAATATGCTTCATAATTAACTCTCATTTGATAGGTTATGTGGATAACAAAATAGGTCCTGTGAATCACACAATTTTTAATAATCTTGATTAAATTATATTATTCACTAGTTATAATTAAGGATATTAATATATACAGGTTGAACTATATACTAATATTTTTCTTCTACTGTTGTTTCAAAGAAAAGAGTATTATGATCAAGAATGACACATGAGATTGAAGCCAACAAAGCCGGAAGTGTTGCAACCGCAACCGCAACCTCATCCATCGTCTCATGAACGTCAAATCAACGTCCAGTCATGATTCACGAATTACAGAGATCATATGTGAATTAGGTCTTAGTGAAAACTTCGCCATATTTTCCTTTAAGAAACCCTAGAAAGGAATGAAATAATTGACGCACATATGCGTCGCTTCACGCACAATTCCCTTGTACCTCCTGGTAGGGAATTGCAGGGTCTGGCCTTATGGAATGATGATACCCATGCTGAGTTTTGATCCTCTTCCCTAAATCGCATTGATGTTATGATTACAAGAACATAGAAATTGTCGTTTTACTGGTATTTATGGAATTGATACAAGAACAGGAAGACATCAAACATGGAACCTAATAAGATCTTTGTATGCCCAAAGGTCCGATATCCCTTGGAATATGATTGTATATTTCAATGAGATTATGTCCAATAAGGACAAGTCTGGAGGACCCCTAAGAGACGTTGTTCATATGGCAACGATTCGATGTACAATTAAAGATTGTGAACTTGTTAGAGAGATTCTTCCTACTCAAGAAATCTTGACATAATCTTAGAATATTGCCTTGCATATATTATTTAATCAAGTCTTAGATTTTGTTATCCTGTCCTAGTTAGATTTCCTTGATTTGCAAGGCTTATTGTGCTCTATAAATACAATTATAGTACACAAGTTTTATTCAACGAAAATATAATTTCTACATGGTATCAGTAGTATAAGGTTCAAGAATCCTCTATCCTCTCTCCTGATGGCCTCCTCTACACTAGTAGAATTCGAGACATATGCGACGAAATTAAACAATTTCGTCTCATAAGTTTCGAGTTATGCCACGAAAACAATTTCGTCGCTAAAATTACAACTTATGAGACGAAAACCATTTCGTCGCATAAGTTTTTCACTTATGCAACGAAATTATACTTTTCGTCGCATAACTTTTTCACTTATGCGACGAAAAGTATAATTTCGTCTCATACGTTTCAAAAATTTCAAAAAAAAATTCCCGCAAAAAAATTCAGAAAAATTTGAAAAATTTCAATTCCGGCTCAATTTTTTTCTTTTTATTCTCTCTGCTCTCTCGACCGGCCACTTCTTCTTCTTCTTCTTCTTCTTCTTCCCCTCAGCCGTTGTCGAGGTCGTACCCGGTTTAGAGGAGAGTGTCGTCTTCTTCCCATCAACCGCCGTCGAGGTCGTACCCGGTTTGGAGGAGAGTGTCGTCAGGGAGAAACTGGTGAGAAGAGCACCAGGGTGCAGGTGAGGATCATGAGGGGGCAGATTTGGTCGAGGAGGCCGTCGGTGTTAAAGCGGGTGACGGCGGTTTGCATGGAAGCGATGCCGGCGCGGGTTGTTGTGGGTGCACGTGCATGGTGATGGTAGTGGTGGTGGTGGTTGTGGTTGTGATGGTGGTGATGGTGGTTATGGTGGTGATGGTGATGGTGGCTGTGATGGAGCAGTATGTGGTGGTGGGTGGTAGCAGTACGGCCGTGAAAAAATTTTAAAAAATTTTGGAGGGCTATTTTTTTTAAATATTGAAATAGTAAAGCGACGAAATATTTGGTCACTTAAGTTAAGAAATTTCGTCTCTTAAGACTATAGCGACAAAACATTTTTCGTCACATAAGATTGTTCTGTTGTGACGAATACTTCATTTTCGTAGTATAGATCCTAGTGCGACGGTAAGTATGCGACGACACCTATGCGATGACGTTTTCGTCGCTTAGGTTCTTTTGCAACAAATATGTACTCCTATTTGACGAAATGGTTTCATCTCATAAGTCTCGGATCCTACTAGTGCTATAGCAGTATCTTCCTCCTCCTAATCTTTCTTCTCCCAATACCTCTCAGTTCATCAAACTCACCGAATCCAATTACCTTGTCTGGCTCCCTCAAATCAAACCCTATCTCCATGGCAATATGTTGTAGGGATATGTTGATGGCTCTATTTCTACCCCCTCTACCACCATTCTCTCCACCCCATCTAAACCAACTCCTTCCTCCACTAACCTTGCGAAATCTTTTGGTGAAGAACAAGGTGTTCCACAGTCTCTTATTCACATCCCCAATCTGGCATATGTACAATGGTTAGTTCAAGACCAATTGATTGTTATTATTCTCACCACCACACTCATCGAACTGATTGCTTCTCTCACCATTGGCTTTGCTATTGTCAAAGAAATTTAGGATTGTCTAGCTCGTCACTTTTCTCGAAAATCTGTTGTAAGTGCTGGTAGCCTCAAGATGCAGCTTCATGATCTCTAGATGGGTAATCAATCAGTTGATGACTATCTTCGTCATGCCAAATCCATTGTTGATTTCCTTGCTGCCATCAACAAGCTCGTGCCCAATGAGGATTTGGTTGTTACTACTATTCATGGGATAGGTCTTGACTATATGATGTTGCACACTGTTGTTACCCAAAACCCTCAATTACCGAACTTCACTAAGTTTCGGTCCATAATCCTTGTCTTTGACACCCTACATGAGCGTCATGCCGATCCTAATTCCTCTACCGCTCTATTCACTAGAAACTTTCCTCTGGCTGCTCATCCTCCACAACCCGTCGACAACCCTCTGTAACCGCCGGCGAACATTTCTCCAACAACCAGGGACGTGGTCGTCGTCTGTCCTCCTTCCGGTTCAATGAAAATCGATCAAAGCAGCAATCCTATACCTATGACACTCTTCCTCCAAACGCAGAGAATGCATATCAATTTACTCAGCCTTCCTATTGGACCTCATAGCTCCCAGGCCTACCGTGCCTCCTCAATCAGGCCTACTGTGTTTTCCTTCATGGGTTCCTTCAAGAAGATGCCTATATGACTCAACCACCTGGTTTTGTTGACTCTACTCGTCCATCATATGTTTGTAAGCTCCACAAGGCCTTGTATGGTCTCAAACAAGCACCTTGTGCATGGTTCACTCGTATAAGTGCTTTTCTTCTGTCTGTTAGATTTCGTCACAGTCGTGTTGATTCCTCTATCTTTATATTTCAGCATGGGTCTCACACCATATTTTTACTTCTCTATGTGGATGACATCATCATTACGGGAAATAATGATCATGTTCTTATGAGTTTTATTGATTCTTTTGGTCGTGGATTTAACATCAAGGACTTGGGTTCTCTTCATTATTTTTTTGGGCTACATGTCACAACTCACTCCACAAGCATTCATATTGATCGATTAACTCAAATATGTTCGTGATCTCCTTCAAAAACATGATCTTCTTCTTAGTTAACCTATGAGCATTCCAATGTTTTTCAAAGTTTATCTCACTGCTTTTGATGCTGATCTACTTCCCAATCCCACTATTTTCTGAGAACTTGTTGGCTCTCTTCAATACCTCACTATCACCCGGTTGAAGATCTCCTACGTTGTCAACTACATTTCTTAATTTATGAGTCAACCCCAGACTCCCTATCTTACTGCAACCAAACGTATTCTTCAGTATGTCAAAGGAACCCCTTGATCATGTTCTTATTTTTCGATCTCAACAATAGCTAGTATTTCTTATTGCTTACTCTGATGCTGACTCGGCTGGATGTCCATATTCCTGACGCTCCAGGTCTGGGTATCTTATTTACCTGGGCTCCAATCTCATCTCTTGGTGTTCCAAGAAGCAACCCACTATAGTCCGCTCCAGTGCTAAATTTGAATATCGTTCTCTAGCTCATGCCTGTGCCGAATCCACATGGTGCCCACATTCACTTTCCAATTATGCTCTATTGTGATAACCTTAGTTCTACATACATGGTATCTAATCCGGTTTTTCATGCACGCACAAAACACATTGAATTGGATTATCATTTTGTTCGGAAAAAGGTTGCTCTTGGTAGTCATCGAGTTGATTTTATCTCCTCTGTTGATCAGCCTACTAACATTCTCACCAAACCTTTTCACAATCCTCGACATCGTCTTTTGTGTCGGAAACTAGTGCGTCCTAGACCGCCTAATTTGAGAGTGGGTGTTAGAGAGATTCTTCCTACTCAAGAAATCTCAACATAATCTTTTAGAATATTGCCTTGCATATATTATGTAATCAAATTTTAGATTTTGTAATCATGTCCTAGTTAGATTTCCAAGGTTTATTGTACTATATAAATGCAAGCATTGTACACAAGTTTTATTCAATGAAAATATAATTTCAACAGAACTAATCGACATAGATTTACATAGGGCAAGAAATCAAAGCCCAAACCATTCCATGAAGAGGTTTGTTCCCATATAGCAAAGTACTCACCCTCAATCCATCTGAGTCTACTCATTCCCCTTCTCATCAATGAAGATAATATTATTTACCAAAAAAGAATAAATTGTTTCATTTTGAGCAAGGATGACGAGATGGTCAGAATTGGAGTGACACAATCAAACAAGCATGGTGAGTAACAGCTTCAGGCAATGCAATGCAGCAACTATCAGGAAAGACGAAAAGTGTTGCCCAAACTTTAATGACATGGAGCGCAAATGAGTTTGACAATCAAAGAACAAAATATGTCTTATTTAATGAAAGATGAATGATCTGATGAGACTTCCCTTTTCACCTAACCAATATGAGGAACAACACAAATTACACATCAGACATAGCCACATTTTGTTTGTTTACGAAAAATATTAGCGACAGAGATCCAAAGTACGTACTTCGGCTTAAAGATGGAGACTGCAATAGAGCAACAACATGAAAAATAGAAATCAAATTAGAGGTTTGGACAATGAACTTGGGGTATGAAAAAGTGAAACAAGTGAGATTAAAAGGCTGCTGATGCAATGCTTCAAATTAGGTATGTCATTCGGTTGGTTCAATTCGGTATTGGATGTTATTAGGCCTCATCATTTGACCCTCTAACCCTATCCCGCCAGAGCTGAAGCCCTACACGGCCCTCTGTTAGGGCGAGCCAGCCCTAGCTCTTCTCAAATAAGGTAGGGTAGGGTAAGAGTTGAGCAAATGGAACTTGGCCCTACCCTACAGCTATACCCTAATGAGCCATTTAGGGCCAAGCCTAACCCGGCCCTAAAAGTATGCCGTTTAGGCCCTTTCTTATTTTTTCTATTGATTTAATATGTCTCTTATTTTTTGAATACAATACAACTCTTCTGCTTCTTTGTAGTTGATTGTGTAACCATTATTTCTTTGATTTCTTTTACTTTGTTGAATAACGATTGTATTCTGATGTTTTAGAGAGATAGTTTGTGAGATATATGAGTGAAACATATTACATTAATATGTATATATAGATGTCCTAAGCTAAGTATAATGTATAATTGTATATGCATGTATGTTAAATATAACTACAAAATAGGGTGTATCATATATAAGTAATATAATCATTAAGGATTGACCTAAATATATTGTAAGAAAAAGAAAAGAAAAAATGATCCAGACCATCTCGGCCTTATTTAGCCTTATTTAAAGGGCCGGCCCTACTCGGCCCTTTTAACCCTAACGAAATGTGCCGTTAGGATGGGTAAGGGTTTGCATATTTAAGCCTTGGCCCTACCCTACCCGGCTATAAATTTTGTTGACTTTGATCAAGCCCTACCCGACCCTACCCTAAGCCTTAAATTTTAGGGTAGGGTCGGCCCTGGCCCAACCCATGATGACCCTTAGGTATTACCAACTTCAAAACCAAAGCTTTCGGTAATGAAATATGACTACCAAAAACCAACTAAATTTTTCGGTATGAGATAAATCTTCCCAAATTTGGTATTTCGATTTTCGATGTTACCAAACTTCACAACAAAAATATTTTTAGTATATAATGAAACAATAGAACAAGCAATTTTTTTTGAAAATATAGTCATTGAAACCACAACGTGTCTACTATTGTGGTAACATGTTTAGTAGGTTAATTATACTAAGTGTATATTTTTATGAACCAACCGTACAGAGTAAGCAAATTTTTTTTTAAATATTATGAAATAAGATATGATCAATATGGTGAAACACTTATGCTAGAAAAATCACATATTTCAGTAATATTTAGATCTTGATCAAATAAGTTAACCTTATTTATTGTTATGATTCCCCATGAGGAACCATATCATCGAGATGTAAACTTCCCAACATTTTTACACAAAGCGTTACTTCTGATTCATATGAGAGGGTATGAGCGGAAGTATCGATCAAAATAAGACATAAAGGGCTAAATAATAGCATTTTTGTTAATTAGTGACATCGTATTAAGGTTAAACGCACTGATCAAGTTATAAACATTGTCGAAAATATGTGAAATTTGTTGCAGTCATATTGAAGTATACTGATCAAATCAAACAAACGAATTTTAATTTTGTACATTTTAGTCATAGAAACCAAATGTGCCTACTAATGTGGTATTACTTATGTAGATCTGTAATAACCTGGAAAGTCAAATGTTAATTTCTAATATTGTTTGGAGATTATTTAGTGGAATTGGTGAGTATTCGTACTTTCGAGAAGAGTGTCTTAGCTTTCGGAATCAAGGGACGCTCGAAAACGTTTTATTTTAAAGGCCAAGGGTTGACTTTTGTTACGTCGAGTTTCTCAAAAAACCTTTTTCACGAAGGTTGTAGCGCTCGACGATACGAGTTCGTGGGTACATGGCATGTGTAAATCGGATAAAGTATTAAGGAGTTATAGCCAAGCGAAGTCGGGTTCCTATTTTAAGAAGTATATAAATTGGAGAGAGTGGGTTTTCATTTTTGGAAACCGGTCACTTTTCCTTCTTTCTTCTCTTTTTCAGTCACGCGCGCTCTCCTTCAGTATCAAAGTTTTCCAACCGATCGGACCCGAACCCGGTCTACCCGACCTGAACTTTCTGGCCGACTCAAGCGACGAAACCAGTCTACTTCGCTTCATCTCGGTGTCACCGTCTTCCTTGTGGTGGCAATTGGAATCAATTCGGCCTGAAACTATCTGAAGGCAAATAGTGCGGCGGTGAAACCTGGTTTCTAACCTGACTCGTTCTCCAGTGTGGGGCGGCGGTGAGGCTTGAAACTAGACCAGAAATGAAGGCCATGGTGTTCTGGGCTGATCTTTGGTGGTGTTGAAGCTCGACTAGGCGACATGAGCGGCTAAGCTTGGAGGCAGCCTTTCAAGGTAGTTTTGGGCTGCTTTCGGTCCAAATTGATCGAAACTCCAGGTATTAAAGATGTTTACCTTGCTTTGATCTTCAACTTTCATGTTGGGAGTTTGTTGTAAATTAGAGTTTTGTTGGAGGTGCGCGACACTCACACGCCGCCGTTTGTGGCTGCTCGTGTAGGCGTGTCCGGCATATCTAGGGGTTCTGGTTGTTTGTATAGGCTTTCTAGGATTGTTGTTGTTGTATGTAGGTTAGTTTTAGGTGGAGATTACATGTTTGACGGTGGTGGCGCGTCTGACATCCTCAGGGGTAGTGGGTTGTTCCAGCTTCATGTACTCATTGATACGAGCGTGTGGACATATAATTTACCGTTTTCGGTTATTGTTTTGTTTGCGTAGTGTTTTGTCAAAGTTTATTTACCTTTGGTTTCTATCGAGGGTAAATCCGTTGGGTGTTTCGGTGTAGTTGAGGGGTGTTGAAGTTCATTTAAATTGTGATTGATTGTTTTGGAGGATTGGAGTGTGACGTTCGGTTGGATAGAGTCATTATTGCTTTTGTGCGCACTAAGGTTGATTATATATATTTTTAGTCATTTTATTGATCGATCAAGTGTACTTACCGTGTGGGGATAGAAGACTTAGCGGGATTTCGAGGTGAGTAAATCTCATTGGAGTTCATATTATTTTTATATATAACTTTTTGGGCGTAATTATATTTTTTTTGCTGATAGAATATTATGTGAGAATATTTGTGGGAATATGTGTATATATATGAGTTTTATATATGCGTGTATGAATACAGTATATTTTTAATATATTACGGAGCGACGTGGTTAGAAGATTATCATGTGGTGAGCATTATCTCACTTGGTTCACGGTGAAACCAGTATTTCCTTTGTGGTTCCTTGTCGTAAAACTATAGAATTGCTTTCACTACAACACACATAGTGATTTCTGACATTGAAATCTGTCAGTAATTATCGTATTCTCGTCGGAAAAAATGGTTCCGACAAGATATTCCTCGTCGGAAGTTGTCGGTAATACTCTTGTAGGAAATACTATGTTTCTGACGAATCGTCTGAAATTCTTTCTTATTTTCGACGGAAGTACCCGTCGGATATTGGTTGGAACTTATTTTTTTCATCCAAAAATAAGTCGTTGGTAAATCGTCGGGAATAATGCTTGTTTCGACAGGTTAGTTTTGACCATACATTTGTCAGAATATAAACTTCCGACGACTTATTTCGACTAATTACCTTGTCAAAAACTTTTTCCTAACAAATTATTCCATATTGGGATTTATTATTTCGACCAACAATGTTGTCGAAATAACTATTTTTGTGAGAATTTCCATTTTCAGTTTTTATTTTTATTAAGCAGTTTCATCCATAAATATAATTACAATTGATTTTTTCATTATCAAAAATTACATTAATTTTAATTATTTTTCCCACCAATTCAATCTTTATTGAGCTCCATAGTTTCCTTCAATTTAGACATAACCAACATAAATATGTACTATTATGTCAATAATAATTAAAAATAAAATACAAAACATACATAAAGATCCTTTGCCTTTTCACTCTTCCAATCTTCGGCTTTCGGTCTTTAGGAGCCGAGACATGAAACCTTCTAAACATCTCTATTGGGCTTGGTTCAACTCCGATCTTATCAATCTACCATATATACAAAATAAGGTGAAAGCATTGGTGAGAAGACATAAATAAAGTGTAAATGGTGAACCAAGAATTTAATCCAACTTCTATTATCAATTAACTTGTAGCTGTTAGCAGTGTTCATTTACTTCATTTTTCAGTCAACTTTGTTAAATAAGTCCCTCATTAAAATTCACATACGTTCAAAGACTACTTGTTATGTAAAATGCCTAAATGGAAGTAAAATGTAACTTTAGCTTCTGCAAGCTTCTTTTTAGTTCTAGTGTCCTGACTTATAGCTTCTATAACCAGGTTTAAATTTCCCCTAGCTTGTAGAACAATTTTGTGATTGTAGTTTTCATAGTATCTTTGAACTTTGTTTCTAATATTCATATGCACTTTTACAAAGTCTTTTGTTTTCATGGTTTAGGTTCCTTATCTTCCACTGATTTAACATATTTATATTTGCAGTCAGACTGACATAACAAGAGGTTTAGTATTACAGACTTGAATGTAACTAGTCAGTTATAGATGTGAGCACCCTTCCTTGTTTCTACATGGTTATGTTATCTAAGCCATATGGACAGAATCAAACAAAACTAAATGTTAATCGAATAATATTTGATTCATAGATATAGTAGGAGGAATAAAAAAGCCTATGTCCAGGACCTTACTATTGTGCAAATTAACAATTGTAGAAAATAACTAACTCGAGATATAGGAATTAAACTCAAATGCTTAATCAAACTGAGTAAATTGTCGTATGTGCCTCCTCTTTTATGTATTTATCCATTGGAACTGAACCTGTTGTAAGCACCATAGTCACTTTGTCACGATTACTCGCGTTATGTTCACTCACATCCTATATATTTCATTTGAAAGAAACAAATAATGAGAAACAAAAGGAAAATTTTTAAGAAAGATCAAAAATTAACTTTGCCACAATCAAGGGAAACATCACCTGCCGTTCTTTTTTAAGCCATTTATCAACCATATGTGTCCATATATCCGGCCTCACATATGATTGATAGTTGGCATATCTAGCTGCAGAACTCTTATGTTTGGAGAAAACAATTTTCTGAATCGCGCTAATCCATTCCCTATAAGTCCTCTTGATATGAACCTTGAATGCATCTTTCAGTTCTTCCTCAGAGCAATCAAATTGGAACTTATTATTCCTCCACAGTTTAAACAACCTGTAAACTCCTTTTCTGGATACTTTTTCCAAGTTACGAATGGGCCTTTTATTCCTGTTTTGAAGAGAGGCCAAATGCTTCGTGCTGCATCAGTAGTTATAATCCTATACATTGTACAAACTTTGAAAGAAAGACAAATGCAATATTAATAATGGAAGAGGGAGTACAATTCAATCCATGCTAGAAATATCATATAACATACCTCTACTAATTCATAAAACCGGAAATTATAGGTTTTTATGTCAATATCTTCACAATTGCTATAACACAATTAATATGCCAGTATCATAACACACATGCAAATGGTCAGGCCTCATATCTCAAGCTCCTGATCATGGTCTTGTCATAATAGCATGCAATCCGTAACCATACAAATAAATCATCGTAATTTATATTTGAATTTCAACATCAATCCTAAGCTTTGGTCGGAGGCTAATCAACTCAATTTACAGAACTTAAACATTATGACCATAACACATGACAACCAAAATTCAGAACTTAAATAAACATGTAAAGTCCCAGTACTACACATAGTAGGAATTAAACCGTCAGGATGGTATGCAAGCAACCCTACTAGTACAATTATTATCAACACCATGTTTGATGGCAACTGCTTTTAACATCCTTACATATTTTAACTAAGCTATGTGAAACTGTGAAGTATAATACCAACTTAAATATACCTCTTTCGAAAAATCTGTGCATTGTTGCCATAGCCTTTATCATCTTTGGCAAGACCTCTGCCTTTCTTTTTAGTAGACTCAATTTCTAGCTCGGTAGCTACATTTTCCAGCTCCTCCACCTCTTCATCATCATCTGTTGATTCATTGGGATCGTCTTCGTCTATATCTCAAGTGTCACCTCCGCTCCTGATTCGGACTATATATATATATATATATATATATATAGTCCGGATCAGGAGCGGAGGTCCGTTCCTAAGCTTAGGAACAGATTTCATCATTTGACCCACTTCCCGATCGAATTTCCTCAAACTTCCTTCTAGACATATCTATATCATCTTGTGTAAATCATCTCTGCAAAATTTCAGCCAATTTGGTGATCAGGAAGACCTTCAAACTTATGTTACAAAAAAGATGGACAAACTGGACAGAATTCTGTCCATCAGTTTTGTAACGCAAGTTTGAAGGCCTTTATGATCACCAAATTGGCTGAAATTTTGTAGAGATGATCTACACAAGATGATATAGATATGTCTAGAAGGAAGTTTGAGGAAATTCGATCGGGAAGTGGGTCAAATGATGAAATTCGTTCCTAAGCTTAGGAACGGACCTCCACTCCTGATCCGGACTGTATATATATATATATATAGACGTGACACTTGAGATATGTTGAGCTGATTGGTGCAATATTGGATTGTGATTGTTGAATCGTTTATGGAAGCACTATGAGATGCATGTAGGACTTTGAGCTAAACTATTGTCCTTTAGGCAAGACTTGAGCACACATGAGTTAGTGTACAAGCTTGTTAGCTCTTATTGTTATGAAATTCCTTACTGTAGACTCTTTCCGAGAGAGTGGAGTAGGATGAGGAAATTCGTTTATGGCTGAATATGTGAAGATGACATCTATATTGGCGCGAAGACGCTTAGCGGATTCATCATCTCGAGTGAGTTGTTTTGAGATCGCATTGTGGTATGCGAGTTTGTTCGAGCCCTGGGATCGAAAGTTAGGGTACAAGAAACGAGAATTCAAAAGTCATCAACTAGTCCTCAAGTTAGAAGTCCTTATTAGAAGGGCTCCCTCCTTTACCATTTGTACAAAACGTATCCTCAAATTGTGCATACGTGCCTCAGCCTTCGCCCTCATGTGTTCTCTCTTCTCATGGGTCTAGTGCCATTTGAAATGGGTTTCCCACGACCCAAAATATGTCCATTGGTTAGGAATTAATTTATGGTATGAGTTGTAATTAGGTATATCATTCGGTCAATTTGAATTAGTAATGAGTGTTACCAACTTCAAAAATCAAAATTTTAGATAATGAAATATGACTAACAAAAACAAATCAAATTTTTCGGTATGAGTTAAATTTTACCTAATGCGGTATTTCAGTTTTCGGTATTACCAAACTTTTCAACAAATATATTTTCATAATATAATGAAACAATAGAGAAAGCAATTTTTTTGAAAGTCTAGTCATTGAAACCACAACATTCCTACTAATGTGGTATAACTATATGCAAACATACATCTTTGTGAACCAACCATAGAGAGAAAACATTTTTTTTTAAAATATTGTGAAATATTTGATCAGTATGGTGAAACACAACTATGGTAAAAAATCGCATATTTGCTGTATTGTTTGGGTCTTGATTATAGCAGTAAACTTTCTTTATTCTTATGATTTCCAATGAGGAGCTATATTGTTGAGATATAAACTTTTCAATATTCTTACATGGAGCGTTACTTCTCATTCATATGAGACGATGTGAGCGGAATAATAGATCAAAATAAAATATAAAAGGCTAAATAATAGCAATTTCGTGTAATATTTCATGCATAGCCTGAAGGATACTTCACAGAACTCATCCACCTGAAAATTATGTTCTAAGGAGCTTGAGACTTTTTTCTTCCCTACTTTCAACCACAAATGTCTTCGTATCTCCATTTTTTAAGATCAATGCGTGTCTTCGGACCGTCTTTCGTCTTCCCCTCCAAGTTCAACATTGTTCCCACCACACTGTAGCACACGTTCTTTTTTATGTGCATCACATCTAAGTAGTACCTGATCAACAACTTACTCTAGTATTGGAGTTCCTAAATTTATGCCCTGATGTGTCCAAAATTTATACCTGTCGGGTCTGTCAAGTATTACCGCCATAATATTGGGATGATTGGTGAGCTGCCTAAAATCATACTCATTAAGCACTGCTAAAAGTTCTTCCCCGTCCATCTTCTAGGAGGCACACCGTTTTCTACAGTCCTATCAAATGTCTTGTCATCGAACCGCCATTCGTGATCATACGGAAGGAGAGTACGGTGACTCAATCTGCATATCTTATTGCAATGACTACTGCTCCCCTCATCGCTAAGGCACTCTAGACAAGCCTTGTATTCCTTAACAACATTGCCCGACAACATCCCACGGGCAGGAAAATCACTGATGGTATCAAAAAGCATGACATGCATCTGGAACATCTCGTGTATGTACTTGTGATTGTGATAAGTGGGATGACCAACGTCCCAAAAAAACTTAAGCTCTTCAATCAAGGGTCTCAAATACACATCGAGACACTTTCCTAGATAACTAGGCCCCGGAATCAACAAACTCAACATATTGTATTCATTCTTCATGTACATCCATGGAGGAAGGTTGTATGGTACCAAAATCATCAGCCATACACTATATTGAAGACTCATGTTTCCAAAAGGATTGAACCCTTCGGATGAGAGCCCGAGCCTCACATTTCGGACCTCTGACGCAAAATGAGGAAACTCACGGTCTATATGCTTCCAAGCCTCTCCGTCAGCAGGGTGTATAAGGGTATCTTTGTCATGTAATTCCCTATCAGCATGTCATCTCATAGCTTTGGCCGTGTGTGATGACGTGTACAACCACTCCAGCCTATCCCTCAACGGGAAATATCGAAGTACCTTCACAGGTTTCCTATTACCTGCATGAGTCAGCTTATACCTGTCACTCTGAAATACCGGACATGCGTCAAGGCCATCAAGGTCATTCCCTTCTGGATCTTTACTCCAGAAGAGAACACAGTCATATCTGCATGCATGGATCTTGATGTAGGAAAGCCTAAGATCTTTCAGGATACATCGGACCTTATGATGAGTGGTAGGAAGACGATGACCGTGGGGCAGTATCGAAGCAGTGTACTGTAGATAATCATCAACAGCCTTCATGGTCGATTTTGTCTCAACCTTAATCTTCATAACGTCCATCACACTTTCAAGAACCGTCTTCTAACAACCGGGGTACACAGGAGTCTGTTGGAAAGCAAGTAATTTGTTGTACTTGTCAATACCAGCAGTGTTCACAACTCTAGGGAAGGGCTGCACCGGCCCAGACATATACTGTCCTTGAGAGCATACACCGCTCTCATAAGGAAACATATCGTTGATGAAGGCCGTTGTTGGATCGTTAGATGTACTGCCCGTCTTAGAAAATTATCCATGATCATGCGGACCCCCTAATGATGTTTCACCGTGATATATCCAACATGTGTACTTCTCTCAAAACCCATTACTCTTCAGGTGTTTCCAAACCTTGTCAATTACAAATCGATTCATATCGCTGCGACACTGACATTTAGTGTATGAGCAATAGAAAATTGTATCCCCGTTAGCATTATTCATCACATATTCAATAAAACTAATAACTCATTTACTATATCTTTTGTCCCATTTTGGAAGCGAAATCCAACTATTATCCATATCCTGATAAGATAACATAATATATATGTATAAACTCTAATTTATTAATTAAAATTTTAAATTATTTAGTATTCTATCTACAGTTAACGTACAATTACTTAATAACAAATTAATAATTAATACACACATATATATATACATGTACATATATACTAATTACTAATTATATAACAATATTATATATCAATTAACATCAATCAAAATCAATATATTAATTAATTCATACTATGCATCAACACAATATTATAATTAATTTAATATATATATATATATATCTACTATTTATTAATAACAATAACTTCATATATATTATCAAATCAAAATCGATCAACTCAATCACACTCAAAATCCAATATATAATTCAACTCAAATTAAAACTCAAAATCAATATATATAACTCAAATAAAACTATTAAATCAACTCAAAATCAAGATATATACACATATACGTACCTATATATAGCTTCACAAACTAATTTTGGACAGATTTCGACGACACCCAACAATTTCGACAACACCTAAACTTTTTCTCCCGTTGTTTTTTCAAATGAGCTGTTGTTTAGATCTGAAAATATGAGGACTTTTAGCTGACGAAATTATATATTTCGTCGGCTAAACTTTTAAAAATTTTGTCGGCTATAGTTTACAGACTATAGTCGACGAAAAAAATATTTTGTCGTCTAGAAGTCCACTTTAGCTGACGCTTTTTTTCGTCGGCTAAAGTAGACTTTAGCCAACAAAATTTTTAGTGCATATTAAGGTTGAGCGTGTTTATCAAGATCTAAACGTTGAGAAATTTATTCTATTAGATGAATTTTAATTTTGTATATTTTAGTCATAGAGATCACAATGTATCTACTAATATGGTATAACTTGTTTAAGTAAGTTATGTGCAAATGTAGATCTTTGTGAACCAATCATATAGAGGAAGCAAAATTTTTTGAAAATCATATGAAATAAGATACGATCAGAATAATGAAATACGGCTAGGGTAGAAAAGTTACATAGCTAACATTAAAGTAGTCAACCTTATTTACAAATATGAGTGTTTAAATAGCTAACATTTCAGTAAATTCGGTTTTTACCAAAAATCAAACCAACTTTTTTTCAGTATTTCTCGATTTCAGTTATTTCGATTACCAAGTTTTGGTTTATTAAATCGAAAATATTCGGTTGGTTTTCGATCGGTTTGGTATTTACCAAACCAAATTACATGAGTATTGGTTTTACCTAGTTTTAATAGTTGGAGTTGATATTTTTTGGGGTTTTATGTATGAGTATTGGTTTTGTAACCTTTGTTGGAGATGCTCTTGGAGTCACAGCAAACATGAGGATCTAATGAAGTCTTATTCTTATGAGGAGATAAAACTGAACTTTTCCAAATGCGCCACTCCTAAAGTCCAGGACTAGATGGCATGTCACAATTTTTCCTTCCGTAGAATTGGTCTCTTGTACAAGGAATTTTTTTTTAAATGGAAATATAGTCCCAGAAATAAATCATACCTATCTTTGCCTCATTCCTAAGGATAAAACCCCCAAATGAAGTACCTTAATTCCGTCCTATTGCCCTTAATGTTTCTATCGTGCCTGCTACAAAGCAACTGCTAATAGATTTAAAGTGGCTTTCTCACATTATCACCCCATTTGCAAAGTGCATATGTACCTAGTAGTATAATTTCAGGCAATATCCTTGCCGTTAATGAAGTAGCACACTATGCAAAGTTAACCACACGGATGACTAGTTTTTTCTCACTCAAATTAGATATAAGTAACCTATGACGGCTCGAAAATATCTTTTAAAAATTTTGTTTTCATGTCAATTGGATTCAAATGATCATGCAAAATCACAGTTACCTATTCAATTTTGCATAATAGAGAACCATTGTCTCCAATTATCCTTGAAGTATTAAGCAAGCGGGCCCTGCTCACCATACTTATGCATTTTATATGTTGAAGGGTTGTTTGCACTCATTTCTCATGTTGTAGATAGAAATATCATCACTGGTCTCAAAATGTGTCCTCAAGCTCGAAAACTACATCGTCTATTTATTGTAAATGACAGCCTCTAATTTGGTCAAGGCACAACAATAAAAAATGTATTACCTTAAACATATCTTGAACTTGTATGAAGTAGACTCAAGTCAAATTGTCAACTTTAGTAAATAATTAATGTAGCGTTGTTCTTAGCAGAAATGCTGATTTGAACCTTCAAAGACATCTTTCCTCAAAGCTAAATGTGCAAAAAATGGATGATCATGACAAATATCTATGTCTGTTGGTATATGAATTGTTGGCATTCCTTTATGATTAAAAACACAAGGACAAAACCACATGTTGTAGTATGATAGAATAGTAATGACTGTTCAAATAAACAGCATAGACTAAACAAGTGAAGAATGAAGAACCTGACAGACCTCATAGTGATCAAGCAGTTTCATACATGTGCATCACATTTTTTCACTAAGGATGACAACGCTGCTTGCCATCCAGATTCGATGGATACCCCTGTTGTATCTATCCTATCTTCTGAGTCTTTCTTGTGCACGTTCAAATGTGGGTGCTTCAGTTTTTAAGTATTTGAATTCCAAATTCTTTTTGGGCACAACATTTGTTTATTCATACTTGAGCTCCAAGTCAGTCTAGGGAGGTGTGACATGCAACCCATGACCACCTGACATGAGCTTTTGAGACCAACTGGATTTTGTGATACACAAATCAAATAAGCAACAAGTCCATGTGATGCACCGCACAAGCGATCAGTCAACCTATGTGGCCGCCCAAGCTACATGACATTCAACCCTTGTGTCCTATTATACAAAGTGGTTTTGTAGAGTCTTTTACTTGTCTAAAGTTGATCTAGTTTTCCAAAACCCTTTATCCTTTTCTTTTGGCTTATTTCTTTTGGGAAGATCCTTTAGTTGTTGTCTCATGACTGGAGGGATCCCAATGATCCTACCTATCTTGGTTTTCTAGACAAGTGCTTAGAGTCCAAAAGAATCTTTGTTGATGTGGTTAACGTGTTTGCTTCCTCATAGCAGCGAACTTGGCCTATAAATAGAGAGCAAGGCTTCCCCTTGCTCTTTGGTTGTCTTAGTGTTGAAAATTGTTATTGTTGTTTTCTCTACATTGAGTCTAGCATTTTGCTAACTGCTCATTTATTTCTAAGTCTTCTTTGCGATTGTAAATCTTAGAGCTAAGCACCAAAACCTTTATAACTCATTTCATTGTGCATTCCATACCTTGAGGTCGGGCTCGGTGATGCAACAACCTAAAGAAGATGTCTTGGAGAATTGCTAAAGGCGTTAGCTGAATTATGCTTAAAATCTTAAGATAGTGCTATGTGTAAAACACTTGAGTGACAAGAGTTCAGTTGAGTGCTAGTAGTTAGATTAGGCAGTATGGCTAGGCTGTGTCATCCTCTGAGTTGTGAGTCTTGTAAAAAGTGTGTTTAACATAGTGGATAAGTTTGTCACACAGTTTTTCTCCCTAGGTGTAGGGTTTCTGCGTATAATAAATGTACCGGTGTTAAATCTATACTTTCAGTACTTACTTGCATCTTTTCTTTGCATATCTTAGTCTCACATCTAACAGGATAGCTTACAGGATAGCTGAATCTTTGTTATCCTTGTGTGTGGGTTAGAGCTGAAAAGTTGTCAGGGCCTATTCACCCCTCCTCTAGGACCTTCAAGTGGTATTAGAGTGGGTTGCTAGCCTAGCTAGTGAGATCCCTCTGTGTCCCGAGAATGGACCTTGGTAGAGGCCCTACTCTTGTGAATACTCAACCATACTTTGATGAGACGGATTATTCACAATGGAAGGTGATGATGATCGCTTTTCTTATCTCTCAAGATGATGGAGACAATGGACTATGGTCGAAGAGGGTTGGAAACACCCTATGAAACCCATGAAAGAGAATTCTGTAATTTCTATACAGAAACCCAAATCCAAATGGGATGATATTGAAAACGGTGATTTTAGAATGAACATCAAAGCTCTTAATAGCTTGTTTTCTGCACTATCTGAAAAAGAGCGGAAGAGGATCATTACTTGTCGTACCGCTAAGAGTGTTTGGGATACCTTAGCTATTACCTATGAGGGTAACACTAAGGTAAAGGCTCAAAAACTCCAGTCTATTTCTCGCGTTCGAGGAGATGTCTATGGGTGAGGATGAGAGTATAGATGATTTCTATGGTCGTCTTCTAGGTGTCACAAATCAGTGTCAAGGATTAGGAGATGTCATCCCCTCGCATAGGATAGTAAAGAAGTTTCTCCGAGCTATTCCTCCCAATTTTGAGGCTATGTAAATTGTCATAGAAAAAGCCCATAACTTAGACACTTATTCCTTAGATGAGTTGGTAGAAAACCTGAATGTTTTCGAGTCTAAGAGAAAGAAGTCTAAGAAGAAAAAGACTATAGCTTTATCCACCGTCAATGAGGTAGAAGAAAAAGAGACAGATCCTGAGTCTCTAGAGGGAACCTTAGAAGAGATTGCCTACTTAACCAAACGGTTTGATAAGTTGCTAAGAAAGAAGTTTTTCTCTACTGGCCGAAATTTCTCTAGAGGGTCCTCTTCATGGAATCCTAAACCTAGTGATACCCCAGGTATTATGAATCCCAAACCTAGAACTTCTCCACAATCAGATATATGTTTTGAGTGTGGTGGTGTCGGACATAGAGCTGTTGAGTGACCCAGTAAAAGGAACAAGTTCCAAAGAGCCTTAAGGTGTCATGGAGTGATAGTGATACCGAACAAGTTTTGATTTTGATGAGGATGATATAGCTCTTGTAGTCTCTTTAGACTTAGAGGAGTTCATTTAGGATGATGACTTTGATGTTGCTATGTACGATAAGTGTACTTGGTTAGTTTCTGCTTCTAAGATTATGCTTGCAATGATAGAGGCTCTCTCAAATGAGCTCTCAGATTTCAAGGAGACCAATGCAAGGATGCTAAGTTCTTATCCTGTAAGTCTAAATAGAAAGCAGAAAAGCTGTGTCTAGAGAACCAAGTGGTGTCTTTGAAAACTAGTCTAGAGTCTCGGACCAAACTAGTTTCCAATTTAACATCTGAAAATTCAACCTTGAGAAATCCCTAAGTGAGTCACGTAACCAATTTGAGAAGCTCTATCTCAGGTTCGAAAGTTGACCAAGATGTGTGGTTTGGGTAAATCTGATAAAGATAAGGCTGGTCTAGGGTTTGTATCGGGAAGTTGTTTAGGCCAAGGTAGAAAAACCGTGTTTGTCAAGAGTAAGGAACCTTTGATTCCCACTTTTTTAAAACCCATCAAGTCACGAGGTTTTATTCCCACTTGTCATTTTTGTGGAACAATAACACACATCTGTCCTCGTTGTGGGAGTTTAGATCTAGTCAGCAAAACTCTAGGAAGTCTCAAAAGAAAGTTAGTTTCCCCAAGTTCCAATCAACTCTTGAGAACTCCCTGAATGAGCTATCTAGGATAAATCAGAGTCTGGCCATCCCAAGGCCAAAATCTAGAACTAGGAAGCCCACTCCAAAAAAAAGATTCAACGTTAGGGTAGGCAAGGGCAAAGGACATTTTGACACCAGCTTGATTTGGGAAGTTCCCTCGGGAGGATGACCTACAAGATGATGATCTGTTATGCTTTGTTACTAGGGACAGCTTCGATCCTAAACCTCAGGGTAGGATAGTAGCCACTTGCAATGTCGCCCTTACTGCTTTATCTCGTAGGGAGTCTGACTACTGGTATGTTGATAGTTGTTACTCTAGGCATATGACCGGTAACATGAAGTGGTTCTCATCTATGGACGATACATACCCATCTAGTAGTGATGTGTTTGGAGATGGTGCTAAGACTAACATTATCGGTAAAGGGGTAGTTAGAACTCCTGGTCTCCTCTGTCTAAAGAATGTTCTCCTAGTCAAAGGTCTAAAAGTGAGCTTGTTAAGTATGAGTCAGATTGTTGATGAACATGACTCGATCACGTTCGACAAATCAAGGTGTCTTGTTCTATATGAAAAAGGTATGAGCATCATGAAAGGAAACAAAACTAGTGACTAGTGTTATTTTATTTCTGCCACTGAGAAGTACACTCCTCAAATATGCTTCTGATGCAAAGTTGCCGAGAGTCCTCTCGATCTTTGGTATAGACGTATGTGCCATCTTAACCACCAAGACATTGCTAGGCTCTCTGCGGAAGCCGGTGTAAGAGGACAGCCCATGATCAAAGGTAAGTCTACAAGTATGTACCAGGACTGCAAGATGGGTAAGCTAATCTGTGTCTCTCATCCTTCACTTTCTGCTAAACCTACTTTCAAAGCTCTTGAATTGGTGCATCTTGATTTGGTAGTCCCATTGGCACAGAAAGTATTGGTGGTAGAAAGTACATGCTTGTTATTGTTGATGATTTCTCTAGGTTTACCTAGGTCAAGTTTTTGGCAAGTAAAGATGAAACTTTTGAGAAATACTTTAGCTTTGCAAAACAAGTCTCAAATGATAAGTCACATGAGGGTTTGCGTATTGTTATGATCATATCTGACCCTGAGATTGAGTTTGAAAATACAAATTTTGCTGATTGTTGTGATGAATTTGGTGTGCACCATGAGTAATCTGCTATTATCACTCTCTAACATAATGAGATAGTTGAAAGGAAGAATAGAGAATTAGTAGAAATGGGCTGAGGCTGTAAACAGTACATGTTACACTTTGAACTCAATAGAACATGCTCATTTTTTTGGGCTGAGGCTGTAAACAATACATGTTACACATTGAATACAGTAATGTTTCGGCCTGGTGCTTTCAAAATTCCTTATGAGTTATGGAAGGGAAAGATACCTGACATATCACCTCTCAAGGTATTTGGGAGTCCTTGTTTTTTATAAGGATAGAGAATACCTGACCAAATTTGATGTTAAATGTGACAAAGGTGTTTTCATTGGTTGTGCGCGCTTTAAACAGTTGTGCTTATCGTGTGTATAACAAGATATCTTGCAAAATTATGGAGACCATAAATTTTGCTATTAATGATTCTCTTGTGTGTTGTCACGGTTCTCCAGGTGTCCTTGTGCAGGAACAGGAACCATCTCAGAGCATGAGTCTCAAAGACAAGCCACTACCGGAATCAGTAGTTTGGCCGACGAAAAATTTTCGTCGGCCTGTTAGCCAAATTCGTCGGCTAGGATGTCATCGGCAAAGACTCGTCGGCTATGACTTTAGCCAACGAAATAAAAGTCGTCGTCGGCTATAGTGTCACACTTAGCCGACGACATATTTTTCAATTATTGTCGGCTAAAGTAAGACTTTGGCCGACCAAATACAATGTCGTCAGTCTCAACCTAAGACTTTGGCCGACGAACTATAAATATTTCGTCGGCTAATTTAAAACACTTTAGCCGACGAAATATACTATAAATCGTCGGCTAAATATTTTAAAAAATTAAAATAATATAGCCGACGAAATATAGTACATTTTGTCGGGTTAAATACAACTATAGCCGACGAAATTTACCATATTTCGTCGGCTAAACGTTGAAAAAAAATACTATAGCCGACGAATTATGGTAAATTTCGTCAGCTATAGTACTTTTTATACTACAAAAACTATAAAATTTCTAAATTACTATTCAAGCAAGCTGCAAATTACACAAACAATTTCATATAACCATCAACATACACCATCAAAAGTAGTCTAAACGTTTTGCATTAAATTATTAATTTATAAATTGTTCATAAACCTATAAAAGTAAATAAAATCTATATCCGCGCCAGGAGGAGGTTGTTGTTGAGGAGGTTGCGACGGTTGAGGTAAGGGAATTGGCGTAGGCAGGGGTGGAGGCGGAAGTCCCTAAAGCTGGGCAGCTGAAAAATCTTGCAAGTACTGGAACATCTGCTGCTGCTGTGCCTGGTGGGTGGCATATAATGCCGCATTATACTCCTGTAAAGCGGCAGTATATGCTGTCTGGGCGGCTTGTTGTTCCCTTAACATCTAAACTTCCGCCTCTAGCTGAGTCGTTCTACTGCTGGTCGAGGCTGCTTTTTATTGAAATCCGGAAGTGGTCTTTAGTACCCCTTCTCCCTTCTTTCCTAGACCCCAGCAGTAGAAGTTATTTCCTCGCGCTGGGAATGTTGTGCCCATGATCCTAGTCCCAACCCTGAGATCTGAAGTGTCGATCTGAGACATGGCTTCGGACATGTCTTCCTCTTGCGTGTCTGGCCATGTCTCCCTCACTATAGCAGTCATCACTTCGTCACTAGCCTGCCTCACCCTTGCCTAATTGGATAGGAAAAAATAATTAATTAAAATTTTGGCGTAGGCATGGGTGGAGGCGGAAGTCTCTGAAGCTAGGCAGCTGAAAAATCTTGCAAGTATTGGAACATCTGCTGCTGCTGTGCCTGGTGGGTGGCATATAATGCCACATTATACTCGTGTAAAGCGGCAGTATATGTTGTCTGGGCGGCTTGCTGTTCCCTTAACATCTGAACTTCCGCCTCTAGCTGAGTCGTTCTGCTGCTGGTCGAGGCTGCCTTTTTTTGAAATCCGGAAATGGTCTTTAGTACCCCTTCTCCCTTCTTTCCTAGACCCCAGCAGTAGAAGTTATTTCCTCGCTCTGGGAATGCTGTGCCCATGATCCTCGTCCCAACCCTGAGATCTGAAGTGTCGATCTGAGACATGGCTTCGGACATGTCTTCCTCTTGCGTGTCTGGCCATGTCTCCCTCACTATAGCAGTCATCACTTCGTCACTAGCCTGCCTCACCCTTGCCTAATTGGATAGGAAAAAATAATTAATTAAAATTTTGAAATATATATATATATATATAATTAACAAAATTTTAAAACGTAAAACGACTTGCAATATCCTCCTAGGCGTCAGGATATGCCTTCTCGTACGTATAGACGTACTGATTGACTTCTAGATGTTCCCTGGCCGCCTCATCCATCAACGATGCGAACGGTCTAGAACCGACATGATGGTTCCTTGTGTTGCGTTGCCGGTTTTGAGAGTTCACCTAGAAAACGGCCTACAAAGGAAAAAAATTAGTAAAATATTTTGAAACGTACTAATTAATAACAATATAAGAAATTATTATTTTTAATTACCTGTTTATGAGGGTTGTTGAATTCAGATATCAGAAGCCAACGCCACTCGTATTCCCTGAACTGGAACTCAAGGGGGGTACCAGAACGTTCGTTCCCATACGTAGTCCAGTGGGTCCGTAACTCGTTCTTCCACTCCCTGTATCTACAGATACGACAAAAAATTATAAATATTATTAATTATACATAATTTTTTTTCATTAACTTTGCAACGTACAACATTCACAACGTCCGCCCAGGTGTTCCTTAGGTGTTGGGGAACGTCAAACCACACCTACATTAAAACGTTTATTAGTTTAGTTTTTCATAAATCCACAATGTAATAAATAATGTTAAATGTGAATTTTTATACTTACCGACATTGCGTTGTGGACCATGTTCTTAACCTCCTGTGGGACCTCGCCCTAGTCTGACCACAACATAGGGACTCTATCCCTAATGTACGCTCCCACGCGGCCGGAGTACATCCTCGTCTTCCCGCCCGATACTACGTTCACATCCCCGTCAGTATCAATGATGATCCTTCCCGAGGTACTCACTGTCTTCTCGAGAGTCTTCCCTGTGACGGGACCTCTCTTCTTTCTTATCGGCTGGGCTCCGACGGTGTCTATCATAAATTGATTATTAATAGATTATTCTTATTATGACATTATAAGAAAATAAATTATTTATATATTATTACCTGAGGGCGTTGGGGCGGACGCGACAGATTCTGACTCTGTCACCGATGATGATACCCTCGCAGAAATTAAATCCGTACCAAAAGGCACGAACATGTATGTCGGCGGCCCTAAGTCATCGAATGCCGGTAATGCCGGTATCACCTGTGGGGGCAGTGGATAAATCAGTGCCCCTGAGTCATATACTGCCGGCATAAACCGCGAAAGGTAAAGAAGAAGCAGCGGCATCAGTACCCTATAAGACTCACCCTCTGAAACAGTAGGGCCAGGAATCGGTGCCCTGTGTATCTCAGGCATACGTGGTGCAGACACCTCTGCCTGAGTCGGAGGGCACAACTGCCTCGAGGAGTGAGAGACACTCGGCTGCCTCGATCAAGGGGCGTCCGGCTGCCTAGAGGAGCGAGTGGCGTCCTGCTGCCTGGAGGAATGTGTGGCCCTCGGCTGTCTCTGTGTCAGCTTTAGAAGAGAAGCACGTCGGGCTGTCATTGGGCCCTGAAATGAAGCCCGAGGGTTGCTAGACGTTCCCCCAGATGATTTAGACCTTTGGCCCTTTGAACACTTAGATTTACTAAACAAGTCTTTCATCATGTTTATTAAATAATTAACAACAATATCACAAATATATTAAATATACCAATTAATATTTTAATATACCAAATTTATTAAATATACCAAATTATAAAAAAATTAGCAACATTTATGCAATATTCACAATTTCAACAACAAATACACCAAATTAACCAAAATTTCATATAATTCAATATATACATCAATAATTGAAAATAATTATATAATTCAATATATACATGGAATCGCATACCTTAATTGCTTGGGAGAGGGCAGTGGCTGTGGGAGGCGGAGTAGAGGCCGAGAGGAGATAAAAAATGCAAAGAAAGCCGAGAGGAGTGGGAGAAACACAGTGGAGGCCGAGAGGGAGAGGAGAAAGTGCTAGGGTTCTGTCACTGGGTTCACATATATAGGAAGAAATATAGCCGACGACATAAAAAATTTGTCAGCTACAACTATCTGTTTCGTCAGCTATAGTTCCACTTTAGCCGACGAATTTTTTTAAATTCGTCGGCTAGTTACAATACTATAGCCGACGAAATTACTAATATTTCGTCGGCTATAGTACTTTTTATACAAATTTATTAAATTTATGTCCAATTTATATGTTTAATCTTGTGAAACTAAAATCCGACCATCAGATATCATCATTATATTCAAACATCTGTGTGGGTTAATTTTTAGCTTGATCCGACAAACTTAAGAACTCGATCCGGACGGTCAATCCCGTTAGTCAAACCTCTAAACGCAAAGAAACGGTAATTTGACCGTCTAAATTACGTATTCTGTTCAGACATTCAACTACAAATAGTTTCAAATCGATGAGACGCAACTAGTGGTATAAAAATTACAAGAAAAATAACCATCAGAGATAAGGCGTTCTCTAGGGAGAAAGAATGAAAAAATGCAATGACCACAACTATTGGCACCAAAACTTATCGGAATTACGTGATTTTTCAACCGTAGACATATTTCATTGTTCCGGTCATATCTTATTTCACGACTTTTTTCGTTTGAAGCTTCTAAGTATAATTTGTTTTTGAAACGAAACATTTACTTAACACTTAGTAAATTAGTTATACAACATTAGTAGGCATATTTTGATTGTGACGATCAATCTTGTGAAACTAAAATCCGACCGTCAGATATCATCATTATGTTGAAATATGTGTGTGGGTATATTTTCAGCTTGATCCGACAAACTTAAGGACTGGATCCGGACAGTCAATCCCGTTAGTCAAACCCCTAAACACAAAGAAACGGTAATTTGACCGTCTAAATTACGTATTCTGTCCGGACCTTCAACTATAAATAGTTTCCAATCGATGAGACGCAACCAGTGGTATAAATTATTATTTTATTTATTTAACTTTAGCCGACGAATACCGTAATTTTCGTTGGCTATAGTATAGGGTTTAGGGTTTACAGTTTAGCCGACGGAAAATTAGGGTATTCGTCGGCCAAGATAGTTTTAGCCAACGAAAAATGATGTATTTCATCAGCTAAAACTACCTTGGCCGACGAAATATGATGTATTTCGTCAGCTAAAAATGAAAAATAGATAAAAAACAGGTTGTTTAGTTTAACCATACCAATTTCCTGCATATATCACCAACATTAAACTAAATTATGAATTCAACAGCTTGTAGCATCCGATGAGTCTTCTTCGGTGTCAGAATTAATTTCTGGCAATCTATGCATTTCTTCATCACAAGAGTCGTCGTTTGTTTCTTGATTTGGATCCACATCAATAAGCCTTGTGTCTAAATCACGAATTCGAACCGAACAACCCGCTTTAAAATTATTAAGGCGAATTGTAGAGGAGTCAGGAATACCTATTGCACTGGGCTCTTGATACGCACCATCTTCTTCCTCGTCTTCGGCCTCTCCAAGTGTAGCCGCCTGGTAAATGTTTCGAGGGTGCACAAGGTTGACGACTTTCCACGCGTCACCCTTAACAAGGTCATCAAGATAAAACACTTATTTTACCGATGTCGCAAAAACGAATGGGTCATCTTAGTAAAAGCTTGTAGCAGTGTTCACCGATAAAATCTCGTACTGATCAATCTTCATGCTCGACGGGCTTCTAGTATCAAACCATCTACACTTGAAGAGATGCACTGTCATGCCTTGCCCATAAACGAGTTCCACCACTGAATTAAGAACACCTTAATAATCAACTCCATTCCGCCCACCATGCGCCATCACCCCAGAATTTTGTGTTCTCTGTCTGTTGTCTCCCTGTTCACAAATAAATTGCACGCCATTCACCTTGCACATCAGATAAACTCTTGACATTATCAGCTTCATCGCTAGAAGTCTTAGTTCGTGCGACCAATTTGGGTGACCATCGAATTGAATATGGTTCATCTGCAACCAAATATTCAATGTATTGTAAATATTAATAATTATGCAATGAATTAGTTATGAACAAAAATAAAGAATTACATACCCAGCCGCCAAAATAATTCGCGAACTCCTTGTTGTGGTAATCAAGATAACCTTGAATGTCTGGACAATATAAATGGATGTCTTTCCAGTATTTAACCTCTGGACAGTTAATCAATACCCACCAATGGGCCTCACATTTCGGACTTCTGACGTAAAATGAGGAAACTCACGGTTTATATGCTTCCAAGCCTCTCCGTTAGCAGGGTGTATAAGGGTATCTTTGCCATGAAATTCCCTATCAGCATGCCATCTCATAGCTTTGGCCGTGTGTGATGACATGTACAACCGTTCCAGCCTATCCCTCAACGGGAAATACCGAAGTACCTTCACAGGTTTCCTATTGCCTGCAGGAGTCAGCTTATACTTGTCACTCCGACATACTAGACATGCGTCAAGGTCACCAAGGTCATTCCCTTTTGATCTTTACCCCAGAAGAGAACACAATCATATCTACATGCATGGATCTTGATTTAGGAAAACCCAAGATCTTTCAGGATACATCAGACCTTATGATGAGTGGTAGGAAGACGATGACCGTGGGGTTACATCGAAGCAGTGTACTGTAGGTAGTCATCAACAACCTTCACAGTCAATTTTGTCTCAAATTTAATCTTCATAATGTCCATCACACTTTCAAGAACCGTCTTCTGACAACCGGGGTACACATGGGTCTGTTGGAAAGCATGTAGTTTGTTGTACCTGTCAATACAAGTAGTGTTGACAACTCTAGGGAAGGGCTGCACCAGCTCAGGCATATACGGTCCTTCAAAGCATACACCGCTCTCATAAGGAAACATATCGTTGATGAAGGGCGTTGTTGGATCGTTGGATGTACTACCCGTCTCAGAAAATTGCCCATGATCATGGGGACCCCCTGCTGATGTTTCACCGTGATATATCTAACATGTGTACCTCTCCCAAAACCCATTACTTTTAAGGTGCTGCCAAACTTTGTCAATTCCAAATCGATGCGTGTTGCTGCGACACTGACATTTAGTACACGGGCAATAGAAAATTGTATTCTCTTAAGCATTATCCATCACATATTTAATAAAACTAATAACTCTTTTACCATATATTTTGTCCCATTTTGGAAGCGAAATCAAACTCTTATCCATATCTTGAGAAGATAACATAATATATATGTGTAAACTCTAATTAATTAATTAATTAAATTTACAAATCATTTAGTATATATTATATCTACAGTTAACGTACAATTAATTAATATATAACAAATTAATAATTAACACATATATATACATGCATATATATACTAATTACTAATTATATAACAATATTATATATATATATATAAATTAACATCAATCATAATCAAAATATTACTTAATTCATACTATCTATATGCATGAACACAATATTATAATCAAATTAATATATATATATATATATATATCATAGTATAGTACTACTTATATATATATATATATAACAACTTCATATAGATTATCAAATTAAAATCGATTAAAATCGATCAACTCATCAATCACACTCAAAATCCAATAATTCAACTTAAAATCAATATATATATATATATATATATATATAACTCAAATAAAACTCTTATATCAACCCAAAAACAAGATATATACACATATACGTAATTTAGACAGTCAAATAACTGTTTCCGTACGTTTAGGGGATTCGTCCTGATCGAATCCTTAACGTTGTCGAATCTTGATGAAAATTTACCAATACACATATTTCAACATAATAATGATATCTGACGGTCGGAATTTTATTTCACAAGTTTGATCATCACAATCACAACATGCCTACTAAGTAAATGTTCTGTTTCAAAAACAAACTATACGTAGAAGCTCAAGCGAAAAAAGTCGTGAAATAAGATATGATCGGAATGATGAAATATGTCTATGGTTGAAAAATCAAGTAATTATGATAAAGTTTTGGTGCCGATAGTTGCGGTCAATGCAATTTTTCATTCTTTCTCTCTAAAGGTAGCCCTATCTCCGATGGTTATTTTTCATAAAAATTTTATACCACTGGTTGCGTCTCATTGATTTGAAACTATTGTCAAATAAAGGTCCTTGTAAAATACGTAATTCAGATAGTCAAATTACCGTTTCTTTGGGTTTGTGGGTTTGACTTACGGGATTGACCGATCGGATCGAGTCCTTAACGTTGTCGGATCTTGAAAGAAATTTTCTCGTACACATATTTCAACATAATGATGATATCTGACGTTTGATTAGTATAAAATGATAATAAAACATATAAATTGGAAATAAATTAGTATAAAAAGTACTATAGTTGAAAAATATATTGAAAATTTGTCGGCTATAATTAAATAAATTAAATAAAATGATAATAAAACAAAAATTAAATAAATTAGTATAAAATTACTATAGCCAACGAATTTATGAAAAATTCATCAGCTGTAGTTCAATAAATAGCCGACAAATGTATTTAAAATTCGTCAGCTATAGTTCAACTTTAGCCCACGAAAATCATAATTATAGCTTATATAAACAAAACCCAGCTCGCCCGAGCGACAGAAACCATAACAAGGAAGCTCTCCTCTTCTCCTCGGCTCCTACACCGCCTCCTCCGCTCCTCCACTACCTCCTCCGCTCCACCACTGCCTCCTCCACCATATCCTATCTCTATCTTTTGAATTCTCAAACAAATTAAGGTAAGAAATTCGAATTGAGATTTTGAATTGGTTTCGGGTGTTGATGTATATATTGAATTGATTTATATATTTATTTTGAATTATTGATGTATATATGGTTGTATATATTTATTTGTATATATTGCTGGAAATTAATATATATGGTTGTTTGCAAATTAATATATAGTTTAATTAAATAAAATGATAATATGTTGATATATACATATCCGTGAATTTTTCTGAATTTGTTGGAGGATTAAATTAAAAATTCAAATAATTTATGTTATTGTTATTGAAATTAAATTAACAATTGAAATTGAATTGGGGTTTTAAAAATTTTAGTTTAATTGTTACTATATTCATATACTTTTTTAATATATTGATAAATATTGTTAATTTATTGATAACAAGTGTTAATTAAAATATTATAAATTACAATTAAAATTTTAAATAATTTAATAAATTAATATTTTAAACAGGATGAAATGCTTGTTTAGATCGACAAAGGGTTCAAAGGGCCAAAGGTCCAAATCGTCTGAGGAAGTGTCTAGCATCCCTCAAATGTCATTTCAGAGCTCCATGACAGCTAGATGTGTATCCCTTCTAGAGCCGACGCAGAGGCAGCCGGGGGCCACCCATTCCTCGAGACAACCGGGGGCCACCCATTCCGCGAGGCAGCCGGGCGCCCCTCACTCCTCGAGGCAGCTGTGGCCTCCGACTCAGGCGAAGGAGTCTATACCACGTATGCCTGAGATACACAGGGCACCGACTCTGGACCCTACTTTTTTAGAGGGTGGGTCATCAAAGGTACAGATGCTACCGCCTCTTCTCTACCTTCCGCGGTTAATATCGGCATTACCTGCAGTCGATGACTCAGGGACAATGATTTGTCCATTGCCACCGCAGGTGACCCCATCAGCGGTGTACCAGTTAGTGTCTTTTGGTACGGATCTTATTTCTGCAAGGGTATCATCATCGACAATAGAGTCGGAATCCTTCACGTCCGCCCCAACACCTTTAGGTAATGAAGTATAAATAATGTGTTTTCATATAATGTTATAATAAGAATATCCTGATTTTATTAATAATCAATTTTTGATAGGCACCATTGGAGCCAAGCCGACAAAGAAGAAGAGATAACCCGTCATAGAGAAGGCTCTCGAGAAGACCGTGAGTACCTTAGGAAGGATCGTCATCGATACTGACGGGGATGGCAACATCATATCGGGCGGAAAGACGAGGATGTACTCCGACCGCGTGAGAGCGCTCATTAGGGATATAATCTCTATGTCGGTTAAGGATAGGAGGTTAAGGATATGGTTCACAGCGTAATGTCGGTAAGTTTACAAAATTTCTAATTAATATTATGTATTATATTGTTGATTTGTTAAAAAACTAAACTAATAAACGTTTTAATGTAGGTGTGGTGTGACGTTCCTCAACACCTAAGGAACACCTGGGTGGACGTTTTGCATGGGGAAAGGTACGCTGGAAAGTTAATGAAAAACCAAAATTATATGTGTAATTAATAATATTTATAATATTTTTGTGGTATCTGTTGGTATAAGAAGTGGAAGAACGAGTTGCGGACCCACTAGAATACGCATGGAAACTCACGTTCTGGTACGCCTGTTGAGTTCCAGTTCAGGGAGTATAAGTGGCGTTGACTTTTAATATCAGAATTCAACAACCATCATAAACAAGTAATTAAAAAAATTAAATGGTTATATTGTTATTAATTAGTATGTTTTAAAATATTTTATTAATATTTTATTTTTTTTCTTTGTAGGCCGTTTCCCCGGCGAACGCTGAGAACCGACAACGCAGTACAAGGAACCATCATGCCGGTTCTAAACCGTTTGTATCGTTGATGAACGAGGCGGCTAGGGAATATCTAGAAGTCAACCGGTACGTCTATATGTACGAGAAGGCATATCATAACTCTTATGAGGATATTGTAAGTCATCTTACGTTTTTAAATTTTTTTACTTATATATATATGTAAAAATATTAATTTATTATTATTTTCCTATCCAATTAGTCCGCGGTGAGGCATGCTAGTGACGAGATGATGACTGCTATAGTGAGGGAGACATGGCTGGACAAGCAAGAGGAAGAGATGTCCGAAACCATGTCCCGGATCGACACTTCGGATCTCAGGGTTAGGGCGAGGATCATGGGTACAACATTCTCACTAAGAGGAAACAACTTCTACTGTCGGGGTCTAGGAAAGAAAGCGAGGGGGTACTGAATACCACTCAAGGATTTCAAAAAAGGCAGCCTCGACCAGCAGCAGGACGACTCAGCTAGAGGTGGAAGTTCAGATGCTACGGGAATAGCAAGCCGCTACAAACAACCTATACTACCACTTTACAGGAGTTTAATGTGGCAGTATATGTCACCCAGCAAGCATAACAGCAGCAGATGTTCCAGTATTTGCAAGAGTTTTCAGCTGCCCAGCTTCAGGGACTTCCAGCTCTTTTATATAGTTAAATAATTATATAGTTTTATGTGTTTATAAACAATTTATAAATATTTTAATGAAAAACGTGTTGTCACTTTTAATGGTGTTGTTTGTTATATAAAATTGTTTTAGTGTAATTTACAGGTTGCTTGGAATGGTAATTTAGAAATTTCTGGGTTTTTTTGCTAGAATGGACTTAGAGCCGATGAAATTTACCATAATTCCTCGGCTATAGTATTTTTTATTTTAATGGTTTAGCCTACGAAATAAGCCACATTTCGTCGGCTATAGAAGTGTTAAGCTGATGAAATGTATTATAATTCGTCTGCTTTATTATTTTTATTTTCTAGTTTTTTCAATCTTTAGCCGACGAATTATTGTCAATTTCGTCGGCTATAGTTATTTTTTTATTAAATACTTTAGCCAACGAATATATTAAATATTTTCGTCGGCCAAAGTCGTAGGTTATGGTCGACGAAACATTATTTCGTCGACTTTAGCTAACGAAAAATATAAAAACAAAAATCGTTGGCTAAGTGTGAAACTATAGCTAACGACCACTTTTATTTCGTTGGCTAAAGTTATAGCCGACATGTCTTTGCCGACGAATTCTTAGCCGACGAATTTGGCTAACAGGCTGACAAAATTTTTTCATCGGCCAAACTACTGATCCTGGTAGTGTTGTTCTTATGGTGTTTCTCCAGGTGTTAGTCTAGTTTCGACTATTGTTTAAACCAACATAACCTTTGAAGGTGTGTTTTGATCAGGAAAGCAAAGGGGAAGATTGTTGATATAGGAATTGTTGGCATTCTCTTTATAATCAAAACATAAGGACATGAACCACATGTTGTAGTATGATAGCGAGGTCTGTTCAAGTAAACAACATGGACTAAACAATTGAAGAATGAAGAACCTAATAGACCTCATAGTGATCAGGTAGATTCACGCATGTGCATCACATTCTTTCATTAAGGATGATAGTGCTGCTTACCATCCATATTCGATGGATACCCTTGTATCAATCCTATCTGCTGAGTCTTTCTTATGCACGTTTAAATGTGGTTACTTCATGTTTTAAGTATTTGAATTTCAAATCCCTTTTGAGCACAACATTTGTTTGTCTCTAAGTCAGTTTAGGGAGGTGTGGCAAGCCAACCAATGACCACATAACCTTGCCAAGTAACAAAACTCAGTGAGACAAAATAAATCTTGGTTAAATGGAAAAGAGCACAACACACCTATGATAGTGGATGAGTGTTAAACTCCCCCTGAAGTCTAAACCCCTGTAGATATTTACTTCAAACAAGGTGTTTGGAATGTCTTCACATTACTATGTTTAATACAAGGTATCATTGTATTCCTGATGGTGAAGACATAGCCAGTTTGGAAACAACTTATTGGTCATAGATTACTTGCATTTATGGTCATCAACCAAAGCATTGTTTGGTATATAGGTGTAGATGACAGCGGTTCCATATGCATTCATTCTATAGGGATAAGATGAACCCAAGTCAATGACATTGTGTTGGCGTTAAACTAAGTCTAGCCACAAGTTCTTTGAGAATGATGTATCTAGTCAAGTTTCTCCGGGTTAAGTACAATATTGCGCCTATTGCACTATAGAGAGAGATTTTCAATTCTCATTACTTCTTCGTCATCTTCTTTTTGACGAAATGGATCTTCGTTTACATCCAAACATCGACCGATCATTGAGAGTGCTAACCGTATACACTTCATCCATGTAAATTGCTTGAGAATCTTTTGGACACATACAGACTGGTGGATTAGTATTCCACAAACTCATTATTAACTGAGTTTCCCAAGATTATTCATCTTAATTTGGATTGAGTTTCCCAAGATTATTCATCTTAATTTGGATTTCATCTAGCTCGCGGTTTCATTTATTTCATCAAGAGTACTTACTATCTTCCTATCATCGGCATAGGAGCTATGATTTGTCTTTTTATTCGTTGGATTCTTTACTTGGCATCATTATAGTGCTATTTCGAACTATGTATTTATTTGCAGTAAATATAAATATCCAAATAATGGTCTAAATCATGTACATTTAATTCAATCAATTATTATACAAGTAAACTTTAAGACTAGATAATAGTTTAATTGAAATGATGAGGCATTACGACATTATGCCTATATCACAGCCTTGGAAAAGTATTGAGACATCGATTATCATATATTGAGACGATCCTTTGTCAATGATCTCCATGAATTATTATACTAATGGTGTAATATGATTTCCACATCAGGAACCCATTGAGGGTACTCAATTCCTTGTGAGCATAAAAACATTAAGATACAATCAATTTTCCAAAGATATGAATTAAATTTCAAGATCAACCAATATACGTAACGGTCACATTTTTTGATGCTTCGTGAAAATACTTCATTACTTTAGGAGGTTTGTCATTTTTTGATGCTATAATTTACTTTATCATAGCAACACGATTTGTATGATATGCTTATGAAGAACTTTTAATAAACATTAACATGCATAACTTATAACATTATAATATGCAATAATTTACAAAATAATTGCTTCATATGACATGCTTATAAACGCTTAATATCATGCATCAATATGAACGAAATTCAACGAAATCAACAACTTTAATTTAGAGCATACTTGTTAGCCTGTCAAATAGACTGCATGTAAAGCAGTTTCTTTCATAGTAGTTTCTGTTGTAACTAACGATTTGATTGCTGCATATTAATTGCTCTTGTAATCAACGTTTTGACAGTCATGTTGAAATCGGTCAGTTACATGCAAAACCAACAATGTTTATACGATTAATCACATTTAATCATAATATTAAATTTATTTACCATAAATATAAGTGATAAATCATCATAGTAAATAAGATTTCATATTTACTATTTCAAACAGTAAACAGAGAATCAGTAATTAACGAAAAATAATTAATAATTTACTGTTGTAAATAATTAAAATTACCTTCAAGTTTTACCAGATTTACCGTGAAGGTAAAAAACATGATTTACCATAAAAGTAATTCCTTTTTTCTGGGTTCGGGTTGGATAAGGATTCGGGTCGGGAGCTGCGTATCAATGGCAGCAAAGTTTCCATTGATACGCAACTTTAGAGAAATTATTCTAGGTTTTTCTTTGTTTATCAAACTCAATGATAGGAGCATTTTATGCTACGTTCTAAATATGTTTTTACCCTCATTTATGCTTTGTTTATCCATTATTAGTTTAGTATTGTTAGTTATTTATCATAAGAGTTTTTCTGTAGAGCAATAACTAAAATGTGCGTAAAGTGGAGAAATTATGAATTAAAGTGTTAAAAGCTGACTTATGAAGTTATCGTGTTATTTTTTATGATTCTATGAATTTGTACATTATTATTACTTGATTAATTTTCTTTAATGTTTAGCTGACATGTATATGGACTTAACGAAATAAGAATCATGAGAATCAGACTTATGGAAGGCAGCAAAAGAAGCATGAAAAGATAAGAGGCCAAAAGCATGAAATCGGAACAAAAACAGAAGATTTCCAGAAACCATATATGGATGGAAAGCTGTGGATGTCTAGTTTCTAAATCTTTTGGAATCGCAGCAGTACAAGTTATGAGGAAAGAGTTATGATGAAAACAATGGCCGGAGGTCAGTCTGCTGGAAACAAGACAGATTTTGCTGAAGTTGTCTACCGAGTTCATGAGTGTGTTTCTTCACAAAAATTCTTCCCAAGCATGTCAAATGATTGATGATGAGCTTAATGATGATATGGGAAGTTGTTTAGAAGAAGAATCGAAGAAACCACAAGGAGAAGCCGAAAACAGCAACTAGGAAAGTCATCCCGGTCAAATCAGGATAACTTGTTCTACCGAGCTTACGGATGGCATCCGGCTGTCCTAGGGGTACCAAATCGTGTAAGGGAGTTCTATATTGATCCTTTGACATGTAAGGGAGTCCAAGAATTTAGAAAAGAAGTCCATGAATCATTATCCAAGTCAGCAAATTCAAGAGTCAAAGTTGTGTGCAACAAGGAAAAGCAAGAAGCCCAATCCAATATGAACAAGGAATTGCATCCGAATTTGCTAGGTTTTTCTCCTATAAATACACATGTAATAGTTCAGTTTTAGGTGTCAATCTTTGTTTAAGCCATAGTATAGCCAAGCTCTACCTAAAAACCCTAAACACAGAAAATTGCAGAAGCTGCCGCCACACCAAGCACCTCCGAACTACAACCATTCTACCGCCGATCTTTCCCTCTACCCTAGCCGACTTATATAGGTAGGCCTAGGTATGGAGTTTATGAAAGCTTTGTGTAATGATCTACTGTGTTTATTCATGCTTAATTATAAATTATTTTATGGTTTTTGGTTTTATACGTTGCATGTGTTTTTAAGTTCTTCTTTGTGACTTTCTTGAAACCGTGTGTGATGTATAACGTCTTAAGCAAGTTTTAAGTTCATGATTTAGTCTAAGTTGTTGTATATTCTTATGTTTTTGATGTGTTAGTTGATTAGTCATCACCTGATCATGTAATCGAACCTAAAGATAGTCTAGGCCAAGACGTTTCTAAGGGGTGAGTTTAATAAGACGTAGTAATCTAGGATCAAGTTAGGCATATTTGATAGTTTGATTCTAGGTGCTGCAAAGGGTTGTTATGGTGAGTGACTTGCATGCTAATAGGACGAGTGACGTCATACCGAGGAACATGTCTTCAACCAACTCTAGTTCGTAAGTGTATCTTGTTTAGATTAGGCATATTTGATAGTTTAAACAAGGTGACACATATATGTTTTAGGTTCAGGCATATTCGAAATTCCTAAAATACTTGAGAAGTCATAAAAGGTTGAAATTAACTAGGCATAAGATAGTAAGAACATCACAATTTAGACTTGTATGAAATCATTATGTGTTTATTTCGGTGTTTTCTATGTTATGTATCTTAGGTGATTGATTGACCAATTTTGTATATATTAGTTTATGTTCTAGAAATAGAATTAATTTAGAAAACCAATCAATAATCCCCCATCATAATTCAGTAAATATGTGAATAGCTTGTAAATAAATTAATAGACATGACAACATAAAAATTATAGCTTGTAAATATATATATATATATATATATATATATATCGTTGTCATGTCTATATTTTGTCGATTGCATATGATTGTACTTATGTGTTGTATACTTGTATATTATGTGATAGATTTATACTTGTATATTTGTATTTGTGAATATCACTAATGTTTTTAAATGCAGATATAATCCTTCCCTAGTGTCCCCGGCTAGAACGATACCTACTTACAGTTACTACAATGATGGGGTTTTAAATTGCAGGTTGCTTAACGGACCTCGTCACTCAATTTCTTTGGTTTATCAGGCTCAAGGATAGAACTTCGTGCTGATAACGTGTTAAAGTAAAATGTGAATCAAAATTGGTCTACTCATTGTCATTGAAACTCCTCTTTATATAGAGATGATATTACAAAAGTAATTACAATAATCATAATGACAATAATGACTAATTGATAACTGATTGAGTAATTACATCTATTACTCGCTAATTGCATAATCAACTCTTCGTTAGTTACCTTGACGAAGACACATTTATGGTATTTTTCCTTTAACAATTTCTTTTATCGTACATGATATTATCGGTCAATTATTAAAACTTGTTTAGTTTTAAAAAAATGCCGGTAATAGACATTGAATTTTAAGAAGTTATTATCAGACTAGTATTCTTCTCGGCCAACTTTTAAAGATACAATATGTGAGTACGTTTGTAAACCCTAAACAAGAATATCACAACAGATGAATACCCCATCCAGAGTTAGTATAGTTTTCGAAATTATCACACATGAAGATGATTAGATTTTTTTTTCGTTATGTTTAGATTTTTTATAAATAGATAGATGCTTAGAGTAATGCTTACATATATATATATATATATATATATAAGCATTACTCTAAGCATCTATCTTAGAGTTAAGGTCGCGAATAGGCATGGCAATGGGTACGGTAGGATCAGAGGATCAAAACACCATACCCATACCCTTTAACTTTTCTCATCCATGTACCCGTCCTCATATCGGTAATTAGATAATGTGGATTCCCCATACCTGTACCTATTGGAGATTACGTTCTCATAACCGCTCCGAACTCCGTTATTAATTATGTATATATTAATTTTTTTTTATAAAATGAAATATAATAGTATGAAATTAAAATTAAAAACTAAAATAAATAAGTTTCATAAAAACAAATACAGAAAAAGGAAGTTTCGTTTAAAAAGAACAATAACAATAAAAAGGAAGTTTAGTAAAATATTTATTATAGAAATATCTATTTATAAATTATATGTATAAATATATATATATAGCAAATATATATATAGGACCCTTCTATTGAGGGATCCGTATTTTTGGTTTATTTATAGGGATAGACATTCGATAAACTTTTCGATCATATATCAACATCTCCATCGTTCAATACGTAGATGCATATATATAGATCATTTCCGTAAAATTTTATCCAATTTGGTGATCGTTAAGGCTTTGAAATAACTGAAATCAATTAACGGATCAAATCTGCCAAACTTGAACCATTAATGCATATAATTTTAATTCGCAGTTTTGAACATGTTAACGATCACCGATTTGGATAAAATTTTGCAGAGGTGATCTATATATTAGGACCTAAGAATTGAACGGTTAAGATTGAAAAATGTGATCTGAAAGTTTGTCGAATGCCTATCCCTATAAATAAACCAAAAATAGGGATCCTTTAGTGGAAGGGCCCTGAATATATATAATAAATAAAGATATATATATATATATATATATATATATATTTTCATCCTAAATGGGTGGGGATGTTGAGATATCTATCCCACATCGGGAATATAGGACATTGCATGTGAGCTTATAATGGTTTAGGTTACTCTCTCTATTGCCAATTGGTTTTAAAGTTGAAACCCAAACAACTTTATCATGGTATCAGAGCGGGTTACCAACGTCCACGTGTGAAGCCCAAATGTCACACGAACTCCATGTCAACCCCAATTTGTTGTCCACGTGTTAGGCTTGAAGATTCGCCACACGTGCGGGGACGTGTTGAGATATCTCTCCCACATCATGAATATGAGACATTGTATGTGAGCTTATAAGGGTTTAGGTTACTCTCTCTATTGCCAATTGGTTTTGGAGTTGAACCCCAAACAATTTTATCATGGGGATGAATATCAAAATACCATATCCGCCTGGTACCAGATTTAAAAATCTGAATACTATGGATCCTTGTACCTGTTACTCGTTTATCTCCGTATATCCGACCATTAGGATTGAATATCCGTGGGTACCCTATCCATTGGGGATTATTGCTATCCCTAGTTGCGAAAGAGGTTTGGATGAAGAAAATAAGATTGAGAGAAAAAACTGAGGTATGGATGTGAGACCCTATACGTTTTTACCGTTGTTTATGATGAGTTACTGAGGTTTAAGTCGCATTCGGTAATTTAACAAGTTAACGATCACGTTCAATGTCGAGTTTTTCTAAATTCTTCAAGTTCATCATTTAAGGGCTCGATGTCATAGTACATGTTGACACGATTCTCCCTATATTTTTAAAATATTTTTCAGAGCTTCCATCTATTTTTCAGAGCTTCAGTCGTCCATTTCTCTATAAATAGAGAAGAGTGGTTTGAATCGGTCAAACCTCCCCAACTCGATCAACCCGAGCTCTCCTGAGCACTCCCTGCCTCTGCCGTCATTGACGACATCTGACCGCCTCCGGCCACCGCTCAAAGGCGCACCACCACCATACTCTTTCTCTCCTTCTTCTCAACCTAGCCTAGTTCTCCAATCACCCAGGCGTCTACCGTGAAGGGAGATCGACCAAGAGGAGACGTGACGCTCTTCATCAGATTTTGATGAAACTAGGCGGCAACTCGACCTCTAATAGGTAGGGTTGTTCTCCCCTCTTCTTCATCTTCATTTCCATGCCCTTAAAACTCTGATTTGAAGTCATAATTGAGTTCCCCCTTTTCCATGATTTTTTGGGCTTTCTCTGCTCTCCTCTTGCGAGTCCATTCGCAGAGTTTTAGATGTCCCTCAATCCCGGCAACCTTGACAGCGTGTATGAGTGGGGCTTGGAAGAAGACTTGGAGCAGCAGAGGAGACCTGAAGCTTGGTCACGGTGGAGGGGAAGAAGAGATGATGATGATGATGATGATGAAGCTCTGATGATTTGAGGTGAGAAGTATTCTGAATTTGAGCTGCTGGTTCTCGATTTGGAGCCGAGGGAAGCAATGAGAGCTTCGATTTTCGTTCGGTTCATCAATTTGGGAAAACAAAGGCTAAGATAGGATCTCTAAGAAGTGTGAAGATTATGTGTTAATGTTATTGTTGAATATGTGACAATCGACCATTGTGTATTTTGTATGTCGATGACTCGGTAATTGGAAGTTACGAGAAGGTTATGACGAAATTCCGGCAAGTCGCCAGAAACCAACGAAGGTTCCGGTCAAACAAGTTTCCGACAGAGAGCCGAATAGGTATAAATCGACTCCTTGAATAACATCATAATCATAGAGTTTCAATTAAATCGTAAATTGAATCGATATGGAAAACCTGCCCATTTTTGGAAAGTTTCCATTTTGAGAAAGTTTCAATTTTGAGAAAGTTTCCATTTTGGAAACGTTTCCATTAAGGGAAAGATTCTACTTTAGGAAAGTTTCCATTTTTCTGGAAGTGCTTAGTAAAGAATTGGAGTTTGACGAAATTTTGGTTAAATGTTGAATTGTTATCGGAAAATGGAAACTGAAATTCTAGAAATGTCAAGTTGACCGTTTTAAGAAAAATTGGGTGATTCACATAAATTGATAAAAATCGACTCAAGGTTAAAGATTTGGTTTTAGACACATTGGGTGTCCAATTACAATGTGACTACCTAAAGTCAAATTAAAAATGGTTAAGAGAAGTTTAGAACTTACGTCGGACTTCCGGCAAATAAGCAAAGAGTTGATAATCAGAAAAGCAAGTTAAAAAGGTCAAAGACTCATAAAAGGAATTGGTTGGTCAACTAGGTCAATGTGGTCATTCCTAGTCAAACTAGGAACGCTAAAGTCAACTAGATTGTTAGTGTTTCTTTGTTGCTAAGCTGCTCTATTTTATAGTGATTCATCGGACGAGTTAGCTTACGCGGTGACCTAAGATTACCGAGGCAGTTCTTGGAAGCTTGGAGCTTACGTAAGGAACGACAATTCCAGGTAGAGAAAGCTAATCCCCCCTGTTACTTGTTTTGCCTCTATATATGAAAGTGTATTATTTTTGTATGCTCATGCTCGATGTCTCATGAAAGTTTTCAATATATTATGTGATAAATGATTTATAATTGAACCAGGAAAACTCGAGGCTAGACGTAAATGATTTTATATGATGGTTCGGATCGAAAAGTAGTACCGTTGTCCTAATTTTCGGTGCTTGGTCTGAGAGTGACGGGATGTAGTATATAGTAATCCCATGATGTCGATGACCGTGAACCTCCGGAGGGGCAATACCCTGTTTATATTTTTTCCCGCTTACACCCATCTCATACAGAGTTCAGAGAGTCGTAAGTGTGGCGTGTTACTATGAGTGATCTGTTAGGCATTCGCTGTAAATGGACACTCTCGCTACTATTCATCCTCGGGCGCATAGATAGTTTGCCCCAGTTTGCAGCAAGATAAACCTAGGATTCGGCCACCCATGTCAGGACCCACACCGAGTTAAACCCCTTCAACCCGAAGTAAGTCCTGCAGAGACCACCTCCCAAAGAGGATTCAGCCGAAATTTCAACAGTCTCCCTTGAAAAGTGGACAACCCTTAACGTGCAATAAACCCAATTAAATACTTCTAAAAACCAACAACAATCCAAAAACTCTTAGAGCCATCCAACAACCATCCTACTCCTACATCTAATTAGTTTTTAACAAATGTTACATCAACTCCAAATTTAAAACCTACAATGGGTTCTAGATCCCTAGGAGTTCACCGAAAAATATAACAATCCGATGTGTATCAAAGCGATTAAGAAAAGTGAAAGCAGGGAAAAATTACAAGTAGGTTAACCCAGAACCTACTGATGGTTTGGAAAATGGCGGTTACTATGCCTGGCCTCCACGAAGACTAGTCGGATTGAGCACTGCAATCTGGGCATTTAAAACGAAGGGCCCAGGGGAGAAACATTAAAAAATATTAGCGTGAGTGGACAAAAATCAAATATAAAAGGTCTATTTTCTTAAATGTCCTCCCTTAGAGTTTTCCAAGAAATACCTTATGCACGCAATTCATTGAAAATGAATAGATAAATCATAAAGCAAATCTCTTGGCTCAAATCCATAATTTAAATGTGGGGTGTTAACCTCAATCACGAGAAACAACCGATCCGCTCTACCACGAGAGGGTCTGTTGACCAGCTCAATCGTAGAGGGTCCATGACCCGCACTATTCGGGAGGGTCCAAACGACCAGCTACCACCGAAGAGGGTCCTAACCTGCTCTATCCGGGAGGGTCCTACTGACCAGCTACCACCGAAGAGGGTCAGACCAGCTACTATCCAGAGAGGGTACCATCTCCATCTGGAGAGGGTCCATGCTAGCATGCAATACATATAACCATATCCTTGAAAATCCTTTAAAAACCTCGTGGTAAAATAAATCGAAATCCAAGTCAAAACTCTCATGACTTTACCCCAAATACATTGGATTTAAAACATTTCCAGGAACCTAAAACTGGTTCCCTGACTTTACTTTAAAATCGTTAAATCAAAGAGCCAAGTTTTCCCTTTTAAAAATAATCCCCCTCCATAACCCAAAATAGTGATAACAATTAAAACAATATTCCTGGAAAATCCTTCAAAATCACGGAAAAGGTAGGAACCTCTTTCCTGGCTCACTTATCTTTAAAAAGTATTAAATTATCATTTTCCCAAAATCACCATAAAACTTAAAATGGAGGAAAATCATAAATAAAGGAGAAACTAAATAAAATCTATTGCATGCATTAAATTTAAAAATAAAGGTCCACTCACAAAATGCCGCTAAATCTGCCGGCTACCTGAAGGCTGCTCAGCTCGAGCTCCCCCACGTCCTGGTCAAAATACACAATTAGGTCTTAATCCCACAATTAACGTAAGGGCAACATCAATAAATCTCTACCCTTAACATTCATCCTTAACCACCTCTAGAAAAACGTGGGGTGTTGGCCTCAAATACCCCATTAGCGTAAAAACACTTAATTACACCCTCACGCCTAGCCGATACTTCCTAAATGACCGGTTGTCATTTAATTATTCGATTAATAAGTCTAAATCTTCAAAAAATACTAACCGTATCAAATAAATCTCCAAAAATTAGAAACTGCCCTTCAATGACATTCTCTTAATTTTTACAATTTAATGGGAAAGAAAAACCGTCCAAAAAGTGGCGGCCCCGCCGCCGGCGGAGGCCACCGGTAGAGGATTCCGGCCAAACTCCGGCCACCTCCGATCGACACTAAAATTTCACAGTTTGTTCCTCTCGTCACTACGAACAACTTCCTAGTTCAACTCGAAGGCCAAATCGGCCTCTAACTAGGTCAATCGACAAAAAGTTCCAAGAACCCGAAAAATTTCAATTCGAAACTTCAATCTTTCAATTCTCCCTCCACACTCCAAACCGAGCTATCAAATTCTAATGGATTAAAGTACTCCTAAACCCATCCTATCCATATAAAAAACTCAACATTTGGTGATCAAGGGAGGAAGAAATTCGATCAAGAACAAACACTGTACACCTGAAGAACAAATCGGAATTTCTCCCGATTTACGGCGAGTTAGGTCGGAAAACTTACCTAGGAATGAAGTAGACTTGGAGGCCGAGCTTTTGGGACCGGTGCGGCGGCGAGAGGTGGCCGGACGGCGGCGCTGTGGCGCGCGCAAAATTCGTCAGGCTTTCCGTCAGGGAAGAGGAGAGAGAGGGTCCGGTAAAATTTCTGATTTTTCACTTTCTACCTACAGTAACTTCCCCTTTTTATAGGGTTTCTTGAAATAGTAACTTCCCGTTTTTAGATCGTAACTTTAACAAATAAACTCTGATTTAAGCGTGCTACATGTCCATGAACTCGTAACGACGCCCTCTACAACTTTCATGAAGAAAGTTTTCCCGAATTCCCGACTTAACGAAAAGTCAACTTTGTGACCTCTCACGGTAAAACGGTTACTACGAAATGGTTAAAGATTAAGGTAACTTGGGTAGTAACCGACCGTAAATTGATTCTAGAACCGGGATGTGACAATTCTCCCCTCCATATAAAAATTTCGTCCTCGAAATTACATACCTGTCATTCAAAGAGATGGGGGTACTGCTGCCTCATCCGTGCCTCTAGTTCCCAAGTTGCTTCTTCTATCTCATGACTCAGCCAAAGCACCTTAACTAGGGGAATAGATTTGTTTCTGCTCCTTCCAATCAAGGATTTCACTGGCAACTCCTCATAAGTCAAATCCCTTTTCAAATTAACTGGTTGCTCCTGCAACACATGGGATGGATCGGCGATATACTTGCGAAGCATGGACACATGGAAGACATTATGTATCTTCGCCAAATCAGGGGGTAGGTCCAACCGATAAGCAAGTGAGCCAACCCTCTCAATAATTTCATAAGGGCCTATGTACCTTGGGCTAAGCTTCCCCCGCTTGCCAAAACGTACTACTCCTTTCCAAGGGGATAGTTTCAAAAATACCCAATCACCTGCTTGAAACTCAAGATCCCTCCTTCGATTATCCGTATAGCTCTTTTGCTTACTCTGAGCTGTCTTTAGCTTGTCCCGAACAACCTTGATCTTCTCATTTGTTTCATGAATCAAGTCAGGACTACACAACTCTCTTTCACCAATTTCATTCCAACACAAAAGTGTACGACACTGCCGTCCATAAAGTGCCTTAAAAGGAGACAAACCAATGGTAGAATGATAGCTATTATTGTAAGCAAACTCCATTAATGCCAAGTTCTTGTCCCAGCTTCTTGAAAACTGCATAGCACACGACCTCAACATATCCTCTAAGGTCTGGATAGTCTTTTCGGACTACCCGTCGGTCTGAGGATGAAAGGTTGTGCTGAATTGCAATCTGGTGCCCAAAGCTGCTTGTAAAGCTCTCCAAAACCTAGAGGCAAATCTAGGATCTCGATCTGACACTATAGTCTTCGGCACCCCATAAAGTCTCACAATCTCATTAACATACAATTCTGCCAATCTATCCAAAGCATACTTCTTGTTCACCGGCAGAAAGTGTGCTGATTTGGTTAGTCGATCAACAATCACCCAAATACCATCATGTCCATCTCGGGTACGTGGTAAACTAAAGACAAAATCTATGGCAAAGTCATCCCACTTCCACACAAGGATAGGCAAAGGCTGAAGTAAGCCAGCAGGCTTCTGTCTCTCAATCTTTACTTGTTGACAAATCAAGCATCTACTCACAAAAACCGTAATTTCTCTCTTCATATTCGGCCACCAATAATGGTTCTTCAAAGTCCTGTACATTTTAGTGCTACCAGGATGTGCTGCATACGATGAACTATGAGCTTCCTCCATAATTTCCAACTTAAGTTCCTCATTCCTTTTTGAAACACAAAGTCTATTCTTGAACATCAATGTTTCATCTTTTCTAACCGAGAAGTCAACCGTCGTCCCATCAAGTGTCTGCTCAATCAACCGCACTATGGACTGATCATTATATTGTGTCTCTCGCACTTTATCAATTAAAACTGGCCTCACTTGAAAATTAGCCACCAAAGCTTTAACTTCATCTTCCCAAAGTTCAACACCAGTAGCCCGCGACTCGTAGAGAAGCGGAACCCGAACCGCTCTCAAATGAGCCAAAGAGACGAAAGGGTTGCGACTAAGTGCATCGGCCACTAAATTGGCCCTTCCTGGATGATACTCAATAGAAATATCATAATCTGCCAGTAGCTCTATCCATGTTCTCTGCCTCAAATTTAAATCTCTCTGAGTAAACACATAACGGAGGCTCTTGTGATCGGTGAAAATTTAACACTTAGCAACGTAAAGATAGTGTCTCCATAACTTTAGCGTGAAAACTATCGCTCCAAGCTCAAGATGTGGTTTTGACTAACAGGAGGATGTTAGTCAAAACTATCGCTCCAAGACTCTTCCCAAGTCTATCCACCAATGTCAAGTTTCCCTTTCCAGGAACTGAACAGCTATGGTCACTTTCTTGCTCTCAGGGCACTCCACCTGTACAAACATTTTCTCCATACTCTCCATCCAGCTAAGAGCATCTAGCGGCTTATCGGCATGGGAGAAAACCCGGGCTCCATTCCTGCCAGCCTTCTCATAAGTGATATCTGAAGCAAAGGTAGTGAGTCGCCTGAAGAAATTTTCCAATAGACCATCAACTGGTGCTCCCTCATCCCCTCCCAATGGAGGATTGGAAGGATTTTCCCTACGGGCTCGACTACGACCACGACGCAGTTACCTGACGAAGAAAGCATTTAGCACCATGCATAACATCAACATTAGATTAACTACTACAAATACTCAAGGAATATCTAGTATCTCATGCATAAAATGCTAATGGTCTGCCGCGGTCGGACCATCACTCTATAAATACTAAATACTCTTAAGCACAGATAGTAGTATGAAAGAATCGAATAACCTAATGCTCTGATACCAACTGTCAGGACCCACCCCGAGTTAAACCCCTTTAACCCGAAGTAAATCCTGCGGGGACCACCTCCCAAAGAAGATTCAACTGAAATTTCTACTAGTCTCCCTTGAAAAGTGGACAACCCTTAACCTGCAATAAACCCAATTGAACACTTCTAAAAACCAACAACCATCCAAAAACTCCTGGAGCCATCCTGCTCCCAGAACCAACATCCTTCACAAGATACACATCCAATTAGTTTTTAACAAATGTTACATCAGCTCCAAATTTAAAACCTACAATGGGTTCTAGATCCCTAGGAGTTCACCGACAAATATAACAACCCGATGTGTATCAGAGTGACTAAGAAAAGTGAAAGCAGGGAAAAATTACAAGTAGGTTAACCCGGAACCTACTGATGGTTTGGAAAATGGCGGTAACTATGTCTGGCCTCCACGAAGACTAGTCAGATCAAGCACTGCAATCTGGGCATTTAAAACGAAAGGCCCAGGGGAGAAACATTGAAAAATATTAGCGTGAGTGGAAAAAAATCAAATATAAAAAGGTCTATTTTCTTTAATGTCCTTCCTTGGAGTTTTCCAAGAAATACCTTATGCACGTAATTCAAAGAAAATGAATAGATAAATCATAAAGAAAATCTCTTGGCTTAAATCCGTAAATTAAATGTGGGGTGTTAACCTCAACACGAGAAACAACCGACCCGCTCTACCACGAGAGGGTCTGTTGACCAGCTCAATCGGAGAGGGTCCCATGACCGGCTCTATTCGGGAGAGTCCAACCGACCAGCTACCACCGAAGAGGGTCCTAACCTGCTCTATCCGGGAGGGTCCTACTGACCAGCTACCACCGAAGAGGGTCAGACCAGCTAGTATCCAGAGAGGGTACCATCTCCATCTAGAGAGGGTCCATGCTAGCATGCAATACATATAACCATATCCTTGAAAACCCTTTAAAAACCTCGTGGTAAAATAAATCGAAATCCAAGTCAAAACTCCCATGACTTTATCCCAAATACATTGGATTTAAAACATTTCCAGGAACCTGAAACCGGTTCCCTGACTTTACTTTAAAATCGTTAAATCCAAGAGCCAAGTTTCCCCTTTTAAAAATAATCCCCCTCTATAACCCGAAATAGTGATAACAATTAAAAACCATATTCCGGGAAAATCCTTTAAAATCACGGAAAAAGGTAGGAACCTCTTCCCCGGCTCACTTATCTTTAAAAAGTATTAAATTCCCATTTTCTCAAAATCACCATAAAACTTAAAATGGAGGAAATTCATAAATAAAGGAGAAACTAAATAAAATTGATTGCATGCATTAAATTTAAAAATAAAGGTCCACTCACAAGATGCCGCTAAGTCTGCCGGCTACCTGAAGGCTGCTCAGCTCGAGCTCCCTCACGTCATGTTCAAAATACACAATTAGGTCTTAATCCCACAATTAAAGTAAGGGCAACAACAATAAATCTCTACCCTTAACGTTCATCCTTAACCACCTCTAGAAAAACGTGGGGAGTCGGCTTTAAATACCTCATTAGCGTAAAAACTCTTAATTACACCCTCACGCCTAGCCGGTACTTCCTAAATGACCGGTTGTCATTTAATTATTCGATTAATAAGTCCAAATCTTCAAAAAATACTAACCGTATCAAATAAATCTCTAAAAATTAGAAACTACCCTTCTCTTAATTTTTACAATTTAATGGGCAAGAAAAACCATCCAAAAGGTGGCGGCCCAACTGCCGGCGAAGGCCGCCGGCAGAGGATTCCTGCCAAACTCCGGCCACCTCTGATCGACACCAAAATTTCACAGTTTGGTCGCTTCGTTTCAAAAACAAACTCTACGTAGAACTTTCAAACACAAAAAAAAAATCGTGAAATAAAATATGACTGAAATGGTGAAATACGTCTATGGTTGAAAAATAACGCAATTCTGGTAAAGTCTCGGTACTGATAGTTGCGGTAAACGCAATTTACTATTTTTTCTCCCTTTGGGTAACCCTATCTTCGGAGGTTATTTTTTAGTAAATTTTTATACCACTGGTTGCGTCCCATCAATTTAAAACTATTTTGTGTTGAAGGTCTGGCCAAAATAAATAATTTAAACGGTCAAATAACCATTTTCGTGAAATAAATAAATAAAAGTAATCACTATATCCGAAGAAATTTATTAAAATTTAATGTTAAATAAATAAATAAAATATATAAAATAAAATAAATAACTATAGCCGATGAAATTTATTAAAATTCGTCGCCTGAAGTTTAATGAATAAATAAATAAAATACATAAAATAAAATAAATGACCTTAGCCGACGACCTTTTCCTGACGACTTCTTAGCCGATCAATTTCAATTTGAGGAATTTCAACACGGAGGAAATTCAAATTCTGTCCGAGTGAAGTCTCCACAAAACGAACCTCTTCGAGTTCTGTTCCATAATTAGTATTAATTTTTCGGACGCTAGAATAATAATTAAATAATATATGTGTAAACATTTATGAGCGTACAACTCGGTCATCGTCACCACACTTCTCAAATTTTCAACTAAAAATCCCTGACCTTCACCAATAACTTAGAACTCCTTAAAATATTTCTTAAACCTTAACCGACAATAATCGATGGCTGGAATAATATCTTATTATCAAATATTAAACTTAAAAAATTCCAAAACCTAACCAAAACTCCTCCAAATATTACCAAATTTAAACCATAGACTGTTCTCATTTTATAGTATTTAATGGGCATGAAAAACTACCTAAAAAGTGCCAGCACCGCCGCCAGCTCCGCCGGCGGCGGCCACCGGCAGATATTCTGGCCAAAATTCCAGCGACCTCCAATCACCATCAAATTTTAACATAAGCTTCGTCTCATCATTTGGAACAACTTTCTAGTTCAACTCGAAAGCCAATTTGGTTTCTAACTAGGTCAATCGAAGGAAAATGTAAAAAAAAACCCTGAAATTTTTAAACTTCAAATCTTCGATTTTCCTTCTACACGCCAAATCAATCCGCCAAACTTTAGCAGTGAGTAGTACTCCTAAAACCCATTCTAATCATATAAAGAACTCCCCAATTGGTGGCCTGAGGAGGGAGAATTTCGATCTAGAACTCCTACTATACACTCAGCATTCTACATGGAATTTCTCTCAAACCAAGGCGAGATAGGTCGAAAGGTTTACCTAGAATTGAAGTAGACTCAGAGACGGTCATTTTGATACTAGAATTGGTAGGACTACCTCCGCCCCATAGGATAGTAGATAGGGGGATTGACCTTTGGCAATTGTCGGAGTTAGTCCGGAGTGCCCACAAGACTTCTGGGAGAATGTCTGTCCATAGCCCTTATGATCCTCCAACCGCTTTTTAAGATTTTATTTGATGCGCTTGTTGGCAGCTTCTACCTGACCTTTAGTCTGGGGTGGGCTGGGGAGGCATAGAAATGAGTTGTTTCTTGTCAAGAAATGAACTCTCGGAATGTATCATTGTCGAACTGTGTCCCATTAGCTATGATGAGGGCTTGAGAGATCCCAAAGCGGAAATATAGGTTGCGCCACAAGAAAGTGATGACTCTCTCAGTAGTTATGGTGGCGACAGCCTCTGTCCCCACCCATTTTGTGTTGTAGTCGAGAATAACTATGTTATGCCTCAGTTTTCTCGGGGCAGTGGGAAGTTTGTTCAAGATGACAAGTCCGCATTAACTGAAGGGAACCGAGGTGTGTATGATTAACAAGGGGACAGGGGGGTGGTGAACGAAGTTGGCAAATTCGTTACATTGCAATCAAGCGCCTACCACATCCTTGGCATCAGCCTCCATTGAAGGCCATATAGTACTCTGTTCTTAAAGCTTTGTACATCCGGTTTTGGGCTCCCGTATGGTTGCCACAGACTCCAGCTTGAAGAGACTTGAACACTTTATGTCCTTCCACGGAAAGACACTTAAGTAGTGGGTAAGATTGTCCCCGATGATATAACTTGCCCTCCCTGAGGAGGTATAAAGTAGCCTTGAGCCGGAGGCGTTGGGCCTCTTTCTTGTCGCCTGGCAGAGTGTCCTGAGAGAGGAAGGCGACATATGGATCCATCTAGGAGGGGGAACAGTATTTGTATTAATGATCTCTGAATAGGCCTTGGAAATACTAAGCTTGTCTAGGTTCTAGACATGTATATTCGATGTCAAGGTCCCGAAATGAGCAGTACCGAGTCTGGCTAGGGAATCTTCCTTGGCATTCTTGATTTGGGTAAGCTTGAAAGAGCTAAAGCATGAGAGGAATGCCCCTGCTAACGTTTTGTAGGACTCTAAGTTACTTTGAGTGGTCTTGAAGTCTCTAGCGACTTGATTGACTACAAGTTAGGAATCATTGAATATGTGGAGGTGGGAAGCTGGATTCCTGCTATCAGGGCCTCGTACTCAGCAATATTGTTGGAGGCCTTGAATTCAAACTGGATGGCATACTCATAGACATTGCCCTCTAGGTCTTTGATGACGATTCCCGTGCCACTGAGCTGGTAATTGGTTGAGCCATCGACATATAATTCCCAGTTATCCTCCCATGGCGTCGCATATTTCGGCGCATCATTGGCTAAAACGATGTATTTAACAATGAAGTTGGCGGCTTCCTGTCCCTTGATTGCTTGGCGTGGCTTGAAATGGATGTTGAATACTCTAAGTTCGATGGCCAATTGACTAGCCATCCCGAGCTCTCGGGTTTCTAAAGAATTTGCCTCAAAGGTTCATTGATTAGGACATGCACCGTGTGAGCTTGAAAGTATAGCATAAGCTTTTGAGTAGCAATGACTATGGCCAAAGCAAGCTTCTATATGGCTAGGTACTGAGTCTCGGGGTCTTGGAATCCTCTGTCTATGTAGTATACCGGGAGCTCAGTGTCATTCTCATGATGGGTAAGTGCCTCACTTATGGCAGTGGCAGAGACCGCAAGATAGAGGTAGAGGATTTCTACCGGGACAGGCTTGGAGAGCATGGAAACTAAGGCCAAGTATTCTTTGATACAGTTTAAGGCTTCCTCATGCTCAGGTCCCTAGGTGATCTGCTTATGGAAATGATCTTTAAGGAGCTAGAAAAGAGGATGACATCTATCCGTAAAGTGGGAGATAAAATGTGTCAAGGCCATGAGACGTCCCATGAGGCTCTGTACCTCGTTCCGAGACTCTGGGACTTTCATGTCAAGAATGACCTGCACTTTTTCTGGGTTTGCCTCAATCCATCTTTCACTGACCATGTATCCTAAAAAGTTCCCTCCGACCACAGCAATAATGCATTTTTAAGGATTAAGTTGCATTTCGTGACATCTCTACTAGACCAATATTTCAGCTCCATCTGATTTCTCACACTCATTAGAGCTTCAGTGTCAACCTAAGACGACCGACACACATATCCTTCTCATCTTAATATTGCCTTCCAATAATTCATTTCTCATCAATAACGTAATCTCAAATCATTATCACACCTTTTATAGTTCATAGTCTCAAAACGGCTTAAAATCGTTTTATAAATGAAATTCATTTTAACTTACCAATGGACCGTAGTCGATCAAGTCTATTTATTTTTAAATCAATTACTTGGTTTATAAGAAAAGCAATTTTATAATTTCACGACAATGAACTTTAAAAGAAAGATAATGGTTCACCGTAAACCCGGTGAGATATGCTCACCGCATGTAAATCAATATACATATCGCACCATAATATATTAACAATATATTATACTCATGTATATATATATATAAATTCATATGTATATATATATAGTCATATGTATATATATATACACACGTATATTCTCATGGAATATTCTCACTTAACATTTCATCTGCATCAGCCAATTAAATAAACGAGAACCTCATCCAAATAATATAATCTCAACCAATAAATAATTAAGTAATAACCAATATAAACCTCAGTAAGATTTACTCACCTTAAAATCTCATTGCATCTTCTACCACCATATGGTATGTCTACAACCACTTGAATAGCAATAAAGCACCTAAAATATATAATCGGCATTAGTGCCATACAAAAGCAATAATGACTTAATCTATATGAACCTCACACTCTAATCCTCCAAACCAAATCAACTACAAATTTAAACAAACTCATTCACCCCTCATCTACACCAAAACACAAAACAGACTTATCTTCAGTAGAAACCGAAGGTAAATAAACGTCGACAAAATGCCACACAAATGATTACCGAAATCGACAAATTATATATCCACGCACTCGTATCGAGTATACGATGCTGGGACAACTCACTGCTCTAAAGGATGTCAGACGCGCCGTCACACGCAGCCACAGACGGCGGCGTTTGGGCGTCACGCATCTCTAACGAAACTCTAAATTTCAACAAACTTCCAACATGAAACTTGAAGATCAAGGCACGAGAAACAACTTTAATACCTGGAGTTTTGATTAATTCGATGAGGAAGCACCTCAATACTACCCTGAGAGGAAGAATCCAAGCTCAGCCACTCCTCACGCTGTGTCGAGCTTCATGGCCTCCAAGGATCAGACCAAAACACCAAGGCATTCGTTTCTGGGCTGGTTTCAGACCTCGTCACCGCAACACGCCGGAGAACCAATCAGGTCGGGTATCAGGTTTCGCCACTGTACTGTTTTCCCATAGATGCACAGTTCCAGACCGAATCAGTCCAAAGCGCCACCACAGGGATGCTTCTTCCGCCATGGCAGCCGGGTCGGTGGGCCGGGTTGGGGTCGGGTCAGTATGAAAACTCAAACAGAGAAGGGAACACGTGCGCGTCCAGAGATAGAGAAGAAAATGGGGTTTCTATTTTTGGAAATCCATCCCTTGTATTTATATATTTTTCAAAATAGAAACACAACTTCGGTTGACCATAACTTCTTCGCACAATATCCGATTTGCATCTGTCGCATGTCCATGGACTCATATTGTCGAGAACTACAACTTTCGTGAAGGATGTTTTCGAGAAACTCAATATAGCAGTGTCAACCCTTGACCGTTTAAATAAAAAAATTTCGAGTGTCCTGACTCCGAACAGTTAGGCACTCTTCTTGAAAAACTAATACACACCAAATCTGTTAAATAATTTCCAAACAATATTAGAAATTAACATTGATTTTCCGAGGTATTACATAATATTTTCCTATCTTGACAATGATTTGTAAGCTTGCGAGTATATCATTTAACTCAATTTCCTTGAGTAGCACTCTCAAGATATCGAGTCCTAGCTTTAAGAAAGGGCGACGACGGTTGCTAGTCTCTAGCGGCACAAAAAGTTCGAGGAGCCATGATCTCAGGACATGGGAAATCGTCGGATTGATGGGGGCGTGGCAGCTCCAGAAATTTTGGGTTAAACTGGTTGGGTCGGGGTTGGCAAAGAATGGGGTACCAGGTGGGCTGGGTTTTCCTGTTTGGCGCATTGCATCATTCTTTTCCTTTGCTTGGACCAGATTTTGGACTAAGTCTTGACCCGATTTGTTATGGGCTGGTTATGGAAAAGATCCTTTTTAAAATTTATCAATTCCTCCCTTTGTTTTCAATTCTATGAAAGGTATTCTATTGGGTTTTAGGCTTGAGTCGATTGAAAGTTGAGTTGTTATTGGAGTTTAGAAGGTTATATCATTTCTAGTTTGTCATATCCACTTTTTGGATGTAGCTTTGAGATTGTATTCTCAATTCTTAGATGTAAGTTGTATCTAGTTTTCTAGCTATCTTGCTTGTATGGTCTTCCGACTATTCAAGTTTTACCTTTTAGTCGTCATGATCCTTGATCAGTGGAACTATCTCTTCTCCCCTAGGAAAAGGAAACCAAAGAATGAATACCCTTTATAATATAATGTGATGCTCAAAAAACTAATAAAATGGAAAAAATATACTACCACTACCTGGAAAACGTACTACTTTAGCCAACGAAATTTTTTCGTTGGCTAAGTAAAAAATTTCGTTGGCTAAAGTCATAGCTGACGAAACGTTGTCGGTTAAGAAGTCGTCAGGAAAAAGCCGTCGGCTAAGACTTTAGCCAACGAAATTACTGTTCATCGTCGGCTAAAGTCATTCATTTAGCCGACGAAGAAATTTTTTGTCGTTTTAAGTCTGGACTTTAGGCGACAAATTTTTGGACCTTAGCCAACGAAATTTTATTAAATTTCGTTGGCCATAGTGAATTATTTAATTTATTTTTATTTATTTTACTTTAGCTGACGAATTTTAATAAAATTCATCGGCTATAGTTATTTATTTATTTAACTTTAGCCGGCAAATTATCCTAATTTCGTCGGCTAAAACCCTAAACCCTATACGTAGAAGCTTCAAACGAAAAAAAGTCGTGAAATAAGATATGACCAGAATAGTGAAATACGTCTGCGATTGAAAAATCAAGCAATTCCGGTAATGTCTCGGCACCGATAGTTGAGGTCAATGCAATTTTCCATTCTTTCTCCCTAGAGATAGACCAATCTCCAGTGGTTATTTTTCATAAAAATTTTATACCACTGGTTGCGTCTTATCGATTTAAAACTATTTTCAGTTGAAGGTCTAGGAAAAATACGTAATTTAAATGGTCAAATGATTGTTTCCGTGCGTTAAAGGGTTTGACTTATGATATTGACCGTAAGTATCGAGCCCTTAACGTTGTCGGATCAAGTTAAATTTTTTCTTATATACATATTTCAACATAATGATCATATCAAACTGTCAGATTTTTATTTCTCATGTTTGATCATCGGAATCACACCATGTCTACTAATGTTTTATAACTTGTTTACTAAGTTTTAAGTAAATATTCCGTTTTAAAAACAAACTCTACGTAGAAACTTCAAACGCAAAAAAGTTGTGATATAAGATATGACCGGAATGGTGAAATACGTATCACGTAATTCCGGTATAGTCTCGGTGCCGATAGTTGCGGTCAATACAATTTATGAGTTTGACTTACGGGATTGACCGTCCGGATGAAGACCTTAAATTTATCGGATCAAGTTGAATTTTTTACCATAGACATATTTTGACATAATGATTATATCTGATGGTCGGATTTTGGTTGTAAAGTTTGGTGATCAGAATCACAACATGCTTACTATTTACCATTATTTATCCCTATAGGGAGCCCTATCATCGAGGGGTAAATGTCTCAAAATATTTAGATAGGCAATTGTGTCTCATCACGGTGAGAATTTCTTGTGTTGAAGGTTCGACCAAAATACCTTATATAGATGAAGATAGAGGTGTTTTCGTGTGTTAAGTGTTTAGAAAAACTGCATTTTGAAGACATAAACGAACTCGGATGGCCAAAAAACCCCATATATTATAGCGAAGCGATGAGTTTGACTCGCACGGCCGTTCCACTTCCAGATTGGTATCACAATAGTCAATCTGACACCGAAATATCTGTAGTGCAATTTTGTAAGTAAAATGTACTTTAGCCGACGAAATATCCGAAATATATATATATATATATATGTATATATATATATGTATGTATATATATATATATATATGAGTATAAAATATTGTTAATATATTACGGAGCGGTGTGGTTAGATGATTATCATGCGGTGAGCATTATCTCACCTGGTTCACAATGGAACCTTTATTTCCTTTATAGTTTATTGTCGTAAAGTTATAAAATTGTTTTTCTTGGAAACCAAGTTTTGATTTAAAAATAAATGGACTTGATCGACTTTAGTCTATTAGTAACTTAAAACGATTTTAATGTATAAAACATTTTAAGCAGTTTTGCGACTATAAACTATAAAAAGTGTGATGACGGTTTGAAATTACATAATTGATAAGAATGAAGTATTGTTAGGAAATATTAGGATGAGAAGGACATGTGCATTGGTCATCTTGTATTGGATAAAAGGTGTGATGACAGTTTGAGATTACGTCATTGATGAGAATGAAGTGTTGCTATGCAATATTAAGATGAGAAAGATATGTGTGTTGGTCATCTTTTATTGAATTTGACACTCCAATGATTTCAAAATATCATATGGAGCTAAAGTATGCACTAGTGGAGATGCTGATGTTGACTCACGACATATGTTCTAGGTGAAAAGTTAGATGACTCGAAATGCGTTTTCAAAACTTCTGTGGTTTCAGAGTTTGAGTAAGTAGTTGTGTCTCGTGATTAGTCAGAGGACTCGTGTTCTAGTGGTGAACTGTGTGATTTGGCTATGGGAGAGTGACCCTTATGCTTACTAATGTGGCGTTTAGATCCTCCTGTGTGGTGAAGAGGTCTATTGTTGTTTTGTGTGGTCTAGATCCTCCTATGTGGTGAAAGGATCTATTGTGTCCTGTGTGGCGGTCAGATCCTCCTATGTGGTGAAGGGATCTATTGTGTCTTGTGTGGCAGTCAGATCCTCTTATGTGACGAAAGGATCTTTTGTGTTTGTGTGCGGTATAGATCCTCTTTAGTGGCGAAGAGATCTATTACAATGTTGCAGTCTAGATCCTCTTTAGTGGCAAATAGATATATTCTGGGTTGGTAGGTTATGTCCTCCTTATTGGCATACGGGAATATTTTTCCTAGTGTGACCTTTGGCTCAAGTGGAGCTTGTTTGATTTATTTATTTATTTTTATTTCTTTGCTGGTCCTTGAATTTCTATGGTTTTATGAAATCTCGAAACTATCCTTAATTGTCAGAATTCCCATGTTTTGATTTATGATTTTTCCGTGCATTTTTCTGAACTAATCTTTATGCAGGAAATGTATAAATCATTATATTTATTTATCACAATGAATGCTTGTTTTATTTAATCTTTATTTTTCCTATTCCGGGAGTTATCGTATCTTTAGGGTACGAGTATGTGATTGTCTTTAGATTTACATACGAGCTTTAAATCTTACTAGATTTTTTTGTTTACAACTTAGTGCACCAATCTTTGGTGTAGGGTTTGATCTTGCAGATTTGGAATATCAAAGATTGTGGAGTGTAGGCTTAGGAGCTTACTCATCAGAGGTTAGATCTCTGCTTATAGCGGTCGTTAATTTGTAGTAAGCTCTTTGAAACATGATCTTATTTAATTCTTAGGTTTAGCTTGTCGGTGAGATTATCATGTCTCGAGTTTTTGGATTTTTGGTTATCTAAAAATCTGGGTCGTGACAATATATATAATAGTGTATTTATAGTATTAAATCTAAGAATTTAATATACATAGGCGGATTAGCCCCTCAGAAAATTTTGTCGAAGTTCCGCCACTGGTTGGAATTACTATCCTATCTAATGATGTTGACTCTTGGCTCTCTCTTTGTGCTTCAAAACAACTACAAAATTCTTTGGTTAAAATTCAGTTTACTACCTTGAACTTTGGGGTTAAAATCAGTTCATTCCCTCTTTTTGAAAATCCATCTTTTTAGTACCCTTAACTTTTAAATGACTACACCTTGGTCCAAATTTTCATCTTGGGTTCCAAATATGACGTCAGTTGTTAATGTAGAGTCGGCAAAGAGGCTCTACATATTAGTATTAGCTCTCAATTTGTATGAAAATGACCAAAATAACTCTTACGGGTCATAAGGGAAAACAATCATAAGGGTTATTTTTTATCGTTTCATATATTTTGAGAGCCAATATTAGTATATATAGCCTCCTTATCAGCTCCACATCAGCAGTTGATATCATATTTGGAGTCCAACATGAAAATTTGGACTAAGTTGTAGACATTTAAAAGTTAAGGTTACTAAAATGATGGATTTTCAAAAAGAGAGACTGAACTGATTTTAATCATAAACTTCAGGATAGTAAACTGAATTTTATCCAAATTCTTTTTATCTGTTGGGTAAGACTAAGGTGAATTAATGCATGTGAATAATTTTCGCTTGTTTCTAACAAAGAAAAGTCAAGAAGCCTTTTGCACCAATAAGGAAAAGATAAGAAGATAGAGGGTTTCCTTGTCACAGCCCTCTACTTGGTTTCAAATAGCCCAGAGGTCTCGTTCTCATCAAAAATAGTAAGTCACAGTAGCAAGACATTGCATTACAATTTTCATCCAACTTAGAGCAAAACTAACAAGAAAATCCACTCCATTCTATCATAGACTATGCTCATATCAAAGTGTGCAACTTCATTGGCTACCAAGATGTTAACTTCAATTAACCATCCTAATACAAAAGCACTATGAAATGAAGAGATGATAGAGGCACGTAATATCAACTTCAGCCTAATTACCTTTGAACAAATCTTGTAGACCACATTACATGTGATAGGTCTTAAATATGACCAGCGCCTGCTGCTATGGATTGTACACTTTAGGTATAAGGAAGACATATGTGAAGTTTATTTGCTTCATTATTCTCCTAGTTTGAAAAAAAAGTTCTGAATAGCAGTACAAATATCTGTAAGGTACTGAAACGTGCACTGGGGATTGAAATGAGTTTTCAATCCTCGACGAACTAGACAAAAAAATAAACAAAGAACACAAGATTTTGACGCTGTGTAAAAACCTCAAATTAGAGGAAAAAGTACAGCATGGCACAAACTTAGAAAAACACTCTCAACTAGATGAATTCGTACAGAATCTTACAACACACGTAAACTCTAATCTATTACAAATTCCTATTCTCTAGACAGACTATTTTCTTCTATTGTCTTCAAATAGCACTTCGAATTCTTAAGACTTCACCAAGCTTCTCTTTAACACGAGAATCTCTCACAAACAACAAGTTTAACTCAATAAGAAACAATTGAACTTGTATATGGTAGCAGAACAATGTGCTCTTTTAAACGCTAAGCGTGCAAAGGGTACACATCTAATAGATATCGACTCATCCTTTACATATATTATGTAATCCTAGTCAAGTCTAAAAAAGGAAACAATCAGAAACAAGATTTCCAATACATATTTCATAAGATATTATCGTAAAAGAGTATTCTATTAGATGTAGGATTTCTTTCCTTAATCTAGTTTGTATAGGAATGCCAATATGATCATCCTAACAATCTTCCCATTTGGCATTCCTATACAAAACCATATTGGAACGGTTCACTGTGTCTTCTTGCTCGCATCCAATTCATGTAACCTGCACTATTTTGAGCAAACAACCAAGTGAAGAGCAAGAGGAGTAGATACTCATAAGAATATCAAACACACACATGATCAAACAACATATTCTAAATAAGTTATAATCGATTCTCACCCTAGGAAGAAATCTCGACCTTAAATGAACATTCTTCCCTTTTTTGTCTAGGAATGACAAAGAGTCACTCACCAAGGATTGAACAACATAGAACGACAAAGGTGAATCACCCAAGCAATATACTTCAAATATTAATACTCCCCTTAAGAGTGATCATAATATGAAGAATGCAAGAATGATATGCAACACACACTCACATATACACATAATGTATTAGGGTGTCTTCCATCAAATATTTGAAGAGGAGAAGCAAAGCATTCAACCAAGGTACAAGACATAGTTTTACACATATAAAATAGATAAATTTCATTTTCATATTGTACTCAACTGGCACAACTTTGTAAGCAAGAAGCATAGATTGATCAATCATGTACCTTGTGTGATTAAGTGAACAATCTATGCTATGGGGTGAGAGACATATCTGATGTTAAAAAAAATTAATCAAAAAGAAACGTTGTTGCCCCTTATATCTCCTTGTTTAGGCATTACATATTCTCCACCTTCCTTTCTCTTTTTCTCTTTTTTTGACTTCATGACCCATGTAGCAAGTAAACTGCCAGTAGCTCCCAATCCAGTTGGCATTAGGGTACTAGATATAACAAGGACATCCTGAAAGGCAGTTACTCGAGTCAAAGTCCATGCACGATCAAGGGACCAAGCCATTCTCGTTTCTATCTCAGTACCTCATATCGTTCGCCACGACCAAGGCATGTTTACTTTGAGAATAGCTTGGCCTAGCTCCGTCTTATCACAAATTGATACTTACTTTTCTTGGAGCAATCAATCAATATATCACATAAACACATCAAAATAATCTTGTACCACCACAGCAAAAGAGAGTATGCAAGTGAATGTTTCAAGACAACAATGATTATTCTAACATGCTCCAAGTTTATCAATTTTATACATATAAAGTCATAGCAACTAACTTGGTATTCTTAGTTCAACTCACATTTTCAAATAATTCAAGATTGAACCTAGCATACAAAATGTATCAACGTAAGGGAGACCATTAATACTTAGAGCACACACTAATGTCACAACTAAGAGATTCATCAATTTGACTTGAATTACACTTAGCCAACAAACAAGGAGTATTCACAGTTTCTGGACAATCAATATTATCAATGCTATCAGAGAAACAATTATGTGTACCTTTTTTCTTCCAAATTTGCTTATTCTTTGAATTATGTTCTTTAAGGATTAAAACCAGATCTGCAATCATGTTCATCAAGATCAAATGATCTTTTAATTCTTCACGTAGTGACTCAGCAACATTAAATCTAGTTATTTTTCTTTGTTTTTGAACATTCTTACGAAGAAGATTGCATCTTGGTCGAATATTGCCCAATTTTCCACAAAAATGACATGTAGGAATTAATGAAAGGTTTGAAATTAGAGTCATACCTAGGCTGACATTGAAGTTTCTGATTGTCAGTGCTTACCTGAGTAACCTTAATATGTAGTAGAGATAAATTCTGAGACACACCTTCAGTTTCTAAGTCGTCAATCTCAGCTTTCTTCTCAGTGATTGATAACTCATTTCTATCCTTCTTGTAGCTTTCTTTTACAAACCGGGTTAATTTGCTTATTTCTCCACTGAATCCAAGTCCTTCTTTGTTTCCATAGCACTTCCCAAGTCCAATCATTTTTGTCACTTTGTCTGAGCTACTTAATCTCTTGAGAGCTAGCTCCAGATAACTCTGTCAGGTCCTACCCCAGATTAACCCTTTTAACTAGAAGTAAATCATGCAGGGACCACCTTAAGGGAACTTTTACCGAAACTCCCTTGAAATGGACAACCCTTCCTGCAAATCAACTAAGCACTTTCACATAATATATAATTCAATCCCAGCAGCTAGAGCCACCCTGCTCTCCAAATCACAACTACGTTTCACCAATCAATTAAACTAAGCTAAGCTGAGGGTAATTAGAGCAAATCTACATGGAAGTGATACCTAAATACACATACTAGCGACAGTGAATTAGTTGACTATACCCCGTCTTTTATACGCACGATCTCCTCTCCGCAACCATGCAACACTGGGCATTTGAAAATGAAGGGCCCAGGGGAAAACATTTAAAAACAGGACGTTAGAGTGAGTGGATAAAAATAAAAGTAAAGGGTGAGAACATGTCGTTTGTAATGTTCTCCCTCTTACTGTTCCGAAAATCATTCATGCATGCTTCATTGGGAAAGAATCCCAAATAATCATTTTGAAAACGAAAATGTAATTTGTCAATTTAATTGGTTGAAAAATCCATATTAAAATTAGGGGAAGAGGTTCCACCATGACGAAGAGTCTTCACTATTAGAACAGAGTGTTTGGACGACGAATCAATTTCGTCGCCCTGTTAAAAAATTTCGTCGCCCAAGATCTTAGTGGACGAAGTGTCATCGCCTAAGGTGTCGTCGCAAGAAGTTCGTCGCCCAAGATCTTAGGCGACGAAAGAAATCTCTGTCGTTGCCTAAGAGTGAGACCTTAGGTGACGCACCTGTGTCGTCGCCTAAGAGTTAAGTTAAGGCGACGACACATATTTCGTTGCCTAAATAGCCGTCGTCGCTTAAGAGTCTCGCTCTTAGGCGACAAAACTAGCGTCGTCGCTTAAGAGTGATACTCTTAAGCGACGAAAAATTGTTCGTCGCTTCAGAGTCTAGATCTTAGGAGACGACACTAGTTTCGTCGCCTAAGTGTTATACCTTGGGTGACGATACATGTATATGCGTCGCCTTATATTTTAAAAAACATTTAAAAACTCTTAGGCGATGAAAGTGGTATATTTCGTCGCCTAAGTGATCTTAAGACGACGAAATGGTGCAAAAGTTGTCGTCTAAACCTCTTTTAGGCGACGAAAAATACCTTATTTAATCGCCTGAAGTATTTTCTGTATTTTTTTATTTAGTTTTGTAAATTTTTATAAAATATAAATAACAACACAAAAAAATTCAAGAACAAAACAACAAATTTTTCATTACAAATTATCTAAATTGTTCATAAAGGTACAAATATATAAATTTAGTCCAAAGTAAATTCAATATCATCTAAATCAATCATGAAATCCGATTCTTGTGGTTTCCGATTCTTGTGGGGGCAAGACGGCACTGCGGCACGACGGCAGCGGCAGAGGAAAGGGAGAGGGAGGCAGATCGGAGAGGGAGAGAATCTTTGGTTATACCCGACCTCTTAGGCGACGAAATATTTATGTCGTCGCCTAAGAGAGATACCCTACCTCTTAGGCGACGACATAAGTATTTCGTCACCTAAGAAGATTTCTCTTAGGCGACGAAATACGTATGTCGTCGCCTAAGAGAGATACCCCTAATGGGACAGAAACGGCGATTCGACCCTCTAAATCATGTAATTTGGCCGGACCTTCAACAGAGAATAGTTTCAAATCAACGAGATGCATCCACCAGTATAAAGTTTTACCAGAAAACCATCTGAGATAGGGCTACACATAGGGAGAAATATGGTAAAATTGCGTTGACCCCAACAACCAGCATCGAGACTTTACCGGAATACCGTGATTTTTCAGCCGTAGACATATTTCACCGTTCTGGTCATATCTTATTGCACAACGTTTTTGCGTTTGAGGCCTCTACATATAGTTTGTATTAAAAACGATACTTGAACTCCATACTTGTATAAACAAGTTATACAACATTAGTAGGTATATTGTGATTTTGATGATCGAACATGAGAAACGGAAACCGACCGTCAGATATGAGCACCATCATGAAATATGCGTGTGGGAAAAAATTCAAGTCTATCCGACAACGTTAAGTGTTCAATCTGTACGGTCAAACCGTGCGGTCAAACCCCTAAACGGACGGAAACGGCGATTCGACCCTCTAAATCACGTAATTTGGCCGGATCTTCAACTAAGAATAGATTCAAATCGACGAGACCCATCCACCGGTATAAAAGTTTTACCAAAAATTAAAACCCTAATATTTAATTTCAATCTGTGTTAATTTATTTAGATACTCTTAGCCGATGAAATGGTGTAACAATAAAAAACAGAAGGTTAAACCACAATGAAAAAAAAATAAAAATAAATTCAAAATGAAACAAGAAAATAACCTTAGGCGATGAAACCGAAAAATTCGTCACCTTAAGTTTAAAAAAAAAAATCATCGCCTAAGAGGGTCACTCTTAGGCGACGAAAGGACGTCGTCGCCCAAGGTTTTCGGATGTCGTCGCCTAAGAATGACCCTCTTAGGCGACGAAAAAGATGTCATCGCCTAAGAGATACCCTATTAGGCGACGACGGTTAGACTTTAGGCGATGAAACTTCATGTCGTCTCCCAAGACTGGATCTTAGGCGACGAAGGAATGACCTTAGGCGACGATTTCAGTTTTGGTCGCTTTAAATTTTACCTTAGGCAACGATTTTTGGCTCTTAGGCGACGACACATATTTTCGTCGCCTAAAGTTCCTCTTAGGCGACGAAATTTGCTTTTGTCGCCCAGTTTCGGCTCTCTTCGTCGCCTAAAGGTATTTTTTATAGTGCTTCTAGACTAGGATCGGAGCCTTCAGGAGGCTACTAAGTAATGAAACGACCCTTAATGGTGGAGAGATTCCATCATGACAATGAGCCTCTCAGGCTAGGGTCAGAGCTAACTAAGACTACTATTGTCGCGCTTCACTTCCTTAAGTAGGGGCTGTATGACTATCTAGCAATGATAATATATATAACGACCCTTCATAGTAAAGAAAAAAATACGAAAAGTCACTAATGACTCTTCCCCCGTAATAAAGTATGCATCTCATGCATAAGGTACGGTTCCCCGACTGTCCTCAAAAGAATGGTCATAAATTGAAGTTAACAATTGATGCAAGTCTACAAAAACAAATCAATCAAGAAAGAGAACATTGGAAACAAGTATTATAAAGGATTCTTGCAGTCGTGAAAATACTTTGGAAAAATAATTTAGCTTTTTGTGGAGATAGTGAGAAGCTATATGAGGACAACAATGGTCTCTTCTTACAAATGATATATAATTGCTTGCTGAATTTCATCCGAATATCGAAAAGCATGTTGGACGTACTGAAAAAGGTGAGATTCAGTACCATTATTTGAGTAATAAAATTCAGAATGAAATTATTCAATTGTTTGCAGGTGAAGTGAAAAACTCAATCATCAGCAAAGTTAAAAGAAGCCAAATATTTTTCAGCTAACCTAACAAATATATTGAAGCATGGTGAGAATTCTGATCTTAATGAGGATGATTTATACCATGACTTGTGAATATTGTGTCAAGATATACTCAATGACATAAAAAGAGCTATAGATGTGTTGAATTATTTAAAAGAAGCAGATGGTTGCTATCCACATACTTCAATTGCTTATAGAACTCTGCTAACCATACCAGTCACAGTTGCCTCTGGTGAAAGGAGTTTCTCAAAGTTAAAATTTATCAAAACTTACCTTCGGTCCACTATGTCACAACAGAGATTAAGTGATTTGGCTATGATATCTTTAGAAAAAGACAGTTGAAAACTTGATTATGCAGAATTGATTAGTACATTTGCATCTAAAAATACAATACACCGTTATATTTCAGTGATATTTCTATATTTTAAAATGATTTCTTTTGTTTTTTTGTTTCTTTTTTTTCTTGTTTGTCATGTATTTGTTTAGAGGCCTTCAATTTTTGTTCGCCTTGAGGCTTTTTTTACATAGGACCGGCCCTGATTGAGGTCAAGCGATCAACCTTCACAATGATTAATTTAAAGAAAAAGTAAAACATAAGAGTTAGTTATGCAAGAGATTTTTTTTATTTTATTTTTTTACTCTTATGTAGTTTCTTGTTTTTATATGTCTTTTCATATGTTGAAAAAGTCAAATGAAATTAATAAAAAGAAGAAGGTATAAGTAGCAAATGTAGAGATATAGCTAGAATCTCTGTCAAAAAATCATAATCTAAAAATAAATTGAAATCCCATATTGGGCATCAAGGTCAGCTTGTAAAATCATTTTGTTTTGTAATCCATGGGAGAGTCAGGAGCGAGAGTAAGAGGTAGAGATGAAAGAGGAGAGAAACAGCTCAATCAAATGCCTACACCTAAGAGTCAACTAAATCCGATTATGGCAACTGTGAAACACTCGCATTCGATTGTTATCCGTCACCACTCACCACTCACCACACTCACCACTCACCACCTATAGGTATGATCGATCTTTGTCCATATTTATATGTATTGTTTGGTGAGTAAGTTGGTGATTAGATGTTTTAATGGTTACTCTGAAGATAGTGACAATTCCATAAATGGGAAGTGCTGTAAGATCTATGCTGAGGTTAAAGCAGGGATCAAACATCAAAACCCAATTTCATCTGTTGGTGGAATGTCATTGGAGTCAGCTCTCTCTCTCTCTCCCTCTCCCTCTCCCTCTCCCTCTCCCTCTCCCTCTCCATTTTCTTCTTCTTCTTCATTTTTTCTTTTTCCATTAATTTCTTCTCCCCAAATGGGTTTTTGATAAGACATTTTTTGGGCTTGTTTCTCTTAATTTCTCCGGTATTGGAAGGTAGGTCAGTTTTGACTTTGCGAAATGATTGACCTAATGTGATATTGTGACAAACACTAGCTAGCGTACAATTTGTGGACATGATCTAGTATATAGTTCAAATGAGCCACATGGTCTTTGTGAAAATTATTAGCGTTTTTGACACCAACTCTTCCATTTGATATACAAGTAATTAAAGAAAATCAAGGTTTATTGAAAGATAATTAACAACTCAGAAATCTGTCAATCATAATGATTAATTACCTAAACTGATAAAGGCTGAATCAATTGAAAATTCGAAGAATGAGTAAAACTATCAATATTCGAAAAAAATGAACCATGGCCAAAAAGTTAGATCATGAACGCATTAGAGAAGAAGACGGTTGAAGTATCTAGCGTATATATTACAAGCTAATGGTCCCTAGCTAGAATATATAGTTGACCAAATAAGTACAAATGGAAAATGTTTATTAGAGTACGTTCTGTGCTTAGATTAATAATATGATTTGTATCAATTAGCGGCCAGCCAGCGTTGTTGATCACCGAGTATGATAAAGCGAGCGCATTTTGAAAAGAGGGGGACAGAAATGGTCATCCTCAATTAGTGACATGAATCATGGAATCGTGCAAGCAAAAAGGGCCATACATCTCTCAATGTGGAGCTAGGAGATGCCAAGCATGCTCATAATAAAACGATGATCGATAGTGCGAAGGACGCAATTCAGGTTTGAAACCCCAAACTCGAAATCGATATTTACTTGTACATACTTGCACAACTCGACTGAATTAGATCGATATATGGTGTTTGTATGATGAAGAGAGAAGTGGTCAAGTGGATCGATTTTATGTTTTGGCGGGAGGGAATTCAAGGTTGAGGGAAGATATGATGAGACGGGCTAAGCTAGGCGGGTAGGATGTGACAAGACGATAGGAAGTGATGGAGTAGACAAGCGAATCCATGTGAAGAACACAGGATATGACATTTGAAGTGACCTTTCAATCCATCCATCTGTTCCTTCTCCCCAGCATGACGCAGAGACGCCAGGCCACACCACACCAGCTGGCTACCCTCCATTCTCACGTACATGCACTTTTTTGTTTGTATATATTTTTATGTATTTGGAATTTTAATTTCTTGAGACGATCGATGATGAGAGATGGATAGTGGCACGGTGACTTTTTAGGGTTTACAGAAGTCGACGGCAAGAACCTCACATTCAATTCCAGCGTAGAAAAGGCAGCGAGAGACCACTTACTGTAGATTCTCCATGCACACAGGTAGCTGGTGTCAGAAGTTAACCTCTCTCTCTCGGATTGAATAATGAAGCATGTAATAATTACTGTAGTTAGCTCGCAGCAGCAGAACCTGTGAGGGATTCAGCTGCTTCTTCTGAGTTCATGGCAGATGCATATAGTTGTGCTCTTGTCTTGGCTTGGTAGTTGGCACTGACTCCCTCGTGCACACTACTATATATATATATATATATATATATATATATATATATATATATATATGTTATTTATTCAAAAAAGAAAACGAAATAAAAGAAAAATTCATCTCTGCGTACGTGTATAAGACATATGATTCTGACACGTACAGACATAGCTGAACACTCCTCTCCTCTCTCTCTCTCTCGCTGTGTATAAACCTCTAGAAGGATAGTGGTGATGGTTATGGGACTCTTCATTAAAATGGGGTGGAGATCGAGTTAGACGTCTGAGACAGAGCGCTAGATCATCGATCCCATCCATCTCTCATATCAAAATAGCAGTAGCAGTGAGATGTCTTGATGTCTAATCCTTGTATATCTGTTGGTTGGTTTCGTTTCAAACTAGTCGATCCTCCATCTGATCACTCTAATTCTTTTTGCATGCCTTCCCCTTACTTAGATTGACTTGTCATTCATGTGAAATGATCCATCCCTTCGACCTCTCCCATCCTCCATCACACTCTTTCTTTCTTTCGTTCTTTCTTTCTTTATTTATTATCATCCATCGATCTCTGCTGCTTTCCTCCCATTGAAGAAAAATGAGTATACGGTACTGTGTTAACTGCAGTTAACAGCCTGTGTCCCTGGACAATAATATGGCTTTTGCTTTCTTTTCTCAGCTGCATGCCGACAATTAGACAAAACCTCTTCCATTAGTTTTGCTTTTCTCTTGTCCGGTCCTTTCAATATCTCCTTTTATTGTATGTTTCAAATCTTATTACGTACGCGGTAACGTTTTATCCCCAACGAGAGACAATGAGCTTTCATTGTTTTGCTCATAGAACTTGTCAGACCGGGCAATGCGAGTATTTATCCTTCTCTTTAATCTGATGGGAGTTCTCTACCACAATACCTTCGAGGCAAATATATATATGATTTTTCTCAACCAATGTCGTCATATTTAAGCTTTAGTGCATATTTTTTGAATTTGTCAATCTTTACCTTATATTTTTTCATCTTAACATTTTAGTTTATATATATATATATAGATCATTTTTATAAAATTTCAGTTAATTTGGTGATTGTTAAGACATTCAAAACTGTGATTTACAAAAAATAATATAAATGGTTCAGGTTGAACAGATTCAATTTGTTTATTGTATTTATATATTTTCGAGACATTAACGATTACCAAATCAAATGAAATTTTGCAGAGACAATCTACATATATAAATATATTTTAAATGGTTAAAATGAGAAAATTTGATCAATAAGTGTGTCAAATTAAGAAAATATGCATCAAAGTTAAGATATATAAGATCATTTGATTAAGAGATCCCTTATATATATAAGATCATTCGATTAAGAGATCCCTTATTTAAACTTATGAGAAACATGGATTTACCAAGCCATGACATGAGGTAAGCCTCAAGTGGCAACAGCCTCAGACACCAGACTTTTAAGGGGCACCAATTGTCTAATTCTAAGCAGCTAGCATCCTTAAAAGGTCTGTTAGTTTGAGCCGTTTTTTCTTCTGTAACTAAGCTTGAGTTGGAGCTCCATGGGCCAAACTAATTTTTTCATCGGTTATAGTCTGTGAACTTTAGTCGACGAAATTTGAAAAGTTTTAGCCGACGAAATTAGGGTACTTCGTCTGCTAAAATACATTTTAGTTACAAAATTGTATTACGGATATTTCAGTGTCCGATTGACTATTGTGATACCAATCTGGAAGCGGAACGGGCGTACGAGTAAAACTCATGGCTATTATCATGATATATGAGTTTTTTTGGCCATCCGAGTTGGTTTACGGCTTCAAAATATAGTTTTTCTAAACACTTAATACACGAAATCACCTATATCTGCATCTATATAAGGAATTTTGGTGGAACCTTCAACATAAAAAACTCTTACCATGATGAGACGCACCTGCCCATCTAAAAATTTTGTGACATTTATCCCTCGATGATAGAGCTCCACATATGGATAAATAATGGTAAATAGTAGGCATGTTGTGATTCCGGTTATCAAAATTCACAAACAAAAATACGACCGTCAGATATCGTCAATATGTTGAAATATGTCTATGGTAAAAAATTCAACTTGATCCGATAAATTAAGGGCTTCATCCGGATAGTCAATCCCGTAAGTCAAACCCCGAAATTGTATATATTGACCGCAACTATCGGTACCGAGACTTTACCGGAATTACGTAATTTTTCAACTGTAAACGTATTTCACCATTCTGTTCATATCTTATTTCACAACTTTTTTGCGTTTGAAGTTTTTACGTAGAGTTTGTTTTTGAAACAGAACATTTATTTAAATCTTAGTAAACAAGTTATACAACATTAGTAGACATGTTCTAATTCCGATGATCAAAGTTGAGAAAAAAATATCTGACCGTTTAATATGATCATTATGTTGAAATATGTCTATAGGAAAAAATTTAACTTGATCCGACAACGTTAAGGGATCGATCCTTACGGTCAATCCCGTAAGTCAAATCCCTTAACGCACGAAAACGGTCATTTGACTGTCTAAATTATATATTTTGCCCATACCTTCAAATGAAAATAGTTTCAAATCGATAAGACGCAACCAGTGGTATAAAAATTTTATGAAAAATAACCACCGGAGATAGGGCTATTCTAGGGAGAAAGAATGGAAAATTGCGTTGAGAGTTTAGGGTTTAGAGTTTATGGTTTTACCCGACGAAATTAGGGTAATTCGTCGGCTAAAGTTAAATAAATAAATCAAATAAATAAATATAGCTGACGAAATTAAGGTAATTCGTCGGCTAATGTTAAATAAATAAATAACTATAGCCGACGAAATTAGGGTAATTTGTAGGCTAAAGTTAAATAAATAAATAATTTGTCGGCTAATTTCTCCTCCTCCTTCTCCTCTTCATCTTCCTTCCTCCTCCTCCTCTTCCTCTCCTAGCTAAGCCTTCTCCTCATCCTCCTACTCCTCTCCTTCTCCTCTTCCTCTCCTAGCCAAGCCTTCTCCTCCTCCCCCTCCTCCAAGCCTCCTCCTCTTCCCCCTCTTCTCCTCCTCTTCTTCTTCTTCTCCTCCTCCTCTTCTCCTATCCACCACCGGTGTAAAAACGAAAAAAGAAGAAAAAATAATAAAAAAATATAAGAAATAATAAAATTAAAATTAAAATAACTAACTATAGCCGATGAAATTTATTAAAATTTGTAGGCTAAAGTTAAAAAAAAAAAATAAAAATATAAAATAAATAACTATAGCCGGCGAATTTTATTAAAATTCGTTAGCTAAAGTTAAATATATAAATAAAAAATAAAAATAATAACTATAGCCAACAATTTTATTAAAATTCATCGGCTAAAGTTAAATAAATAAAAATATAAAATAATTAACTTATTTTATTTATTTTATTTATTTATTTAACTTTAGCTGACGAATTTTATTAAAATTCGTCAGCTATAGTTATTATTTTCATTTTTTATTTATATATTTAACTTTAGCCGACGAATTTTATTAAAATTTGTCGGCTATAGTTATTATTTTCATTTTTTATTTATATAAATAACTATAGTCGACGAATTTTAATATAATTTGTCGGCTAAAATTAAATATATAAATAAAAAATGAAAATAATAACTATAGCTGACGAATTTTAATAAAATTCGTCAGCTAAAGTTAAATAAATAAATTACTATAGCCGACGAAAGGTCCAAAAATTCGTCGGCTAAAGTCCAGATTTTAAGCGACGAATAAATTTTTTGTCGGCTAAATAAATGACTTTAGCCGACAATGAATAGTAATTTCGTAGGCTAAAGTCTTGGCCGACGACTTCTTAGCCGACGACGTTTCGTCGGTTAAGACTTTAGCTGACGAAATTTTTTACTTAGTCGACGAAAAAAATTTCATCGGCTAAAGTAGTTGTTTCGGTAGTGATATATAAGTCAATAAGGAAACCAAATTTGCTTAAACCTTCTCAAATAAGTTTAGAAGAAGCTATATAGGTGCCGAGCAAACATCACCATCTTAGAAGCCTATTTCAAGGTCAATGTCCATTGATTTTTTCGCACATAATAAATATATATATATATATATATATATATATATATATATATATATATATATCAATGCAATCAGTTTGCCTATGTTAATTTTGTCAAGTATCGGGGACTTACTGATTTTATATAGCATGGACATCGTCATTCTTTTTAATTTTCTTGTATGAAGGCAAGAGGGCACAATTCTTAAAACTCGCTTCAAGTCTCCAAATTTCATGTCTGACTTGAGAATTACATCAACTTTTCATCGTTTCGATCATATTTTTCAATCTTTACCATTCACATTATAGTTACATATAAGTAAATCACTTCTAAAAATAATTCATCCAAATTGAGGATCATTAAGGTGCTTAAAACTGTAATTTGCATAAACGGTTCAAGTTTGACAGATTTGATCCATTCATTGATTTAATTTATCTAGTTTAAAGCCTTAACGACCACCAATTTAGCTAAAAATTTTCATAAATGATCTACTCATACACACACACACATAAGAGATCCCTTATTTGAACTTGAGGAATTAATTACTAACCCAACTTTTTTAGCACATATTAACATCTCCAATATTCAACTGGTATATATATATATACCAGTTGAATTTTTTAACATATATGAGGGATTAAAGATTACACCAACTTTTTGATCACATATCAACATCTCTACCATTCAATATTTAAATGCATGTATGTAGATCATCTTTGTTAAATTTCATCTAATTTGATGATCGTTAATGCTTCAAACCAACTGTAATCAATTGACAGATCAAATCTACCAAACTTGAACCGTTCATACTTTAACTTTTAATCGCAGTTTTAGAGGATTACCAATTTAGATGAAATTTTACAGAAGTGAACTACTCATATAGAACTACATATTTAACAGTGAAGTTGTGATTTTGTGATCAAAAAGTTGATGTAAATCTTGATCCCTCATATACATGAAAAATTGAATCCTTATTGGAAGGCGCTATATATATAGCCCTACGTTTAGCACATGTATAACCGACTATGCAATTACCAACAAACAAAATATATCAATATACAGGAGTATGAAGATAACTAGAAAACAGTTAGCTTATGGAAACGAACCGAAGAGCCCGTTCATATTTCAAATACGCAGCTCTGGGCCGGCCCAGCCAGATCCATGTGCATTAACCTGTCCAACAACAGCCTCTTATTGCTGCCAGATCTTGATCAGTCACCGCCAATCAGAATGCACGCCATTGCACATGGAAAATGAAGAGCCATTCACCAGCAGTGAACCCTTAGGGAGTTAGCAACGAAGCCCACAATCACACCATTCCATCAAGCTCCACGTAAAATGACCTTCCACCGAGTTTCCACCGAGCAATATATAGTACCAAAAATACACTTTCCGACAAAGTATCTTAACGTCATCGATACCACAGATCGACATTACTAAATGTGAAACTGTTCACTACCATGACAACAGTTTTAGCCGACAAAATGTTTTCGTTGGTCTTTTAAAAAAATTGGTCGGCTAATATGAAACTATTCACTACCATGACAACTGTTTTAGCCGATAAAATGTTTTCGTCGGCCTTTTAAAAAAATTGGTCGGCTATAACTATAGCCGACAAAACATCGTTGACTAAAATGTTGTCAGTAAAAGGTCCTCGGTTACAGTTTTAACAGACGAAAACTTCATCGAGAAAACCTCAAACAATTGGTCAAAATTGTTTGACCAAGGAACGTTTAGCCAACGAAACATACCTCTTTTAGTTGGTTATAGCCCAAAATTATAGTAAAAAATTGCTGAAAATTTTAAACTATCATTCTCAGCAACCTGCAAAATCCACCAAAACAATTGCACATAAGCCAACAACACCGAAAATGGTGACAAAACACATTTTCATTAATTTCTAAATATTAAAACTATTTAGGTACATAACAAACTAATCACTCATCTACTACGAAGTCTATATCATCTAAATTCATGTCAGGCTCTGGGGTTGCTGCTAGGAAGATGGGGTTGTAGGTAAAGGCACAAGCGGATTCGGAAGCAGGAGTCCTTGAGCCACGGCAGCGGTAAACTCCCTCATGTACTCATACATCTTTTGCTGATAGACATGTAGTGCGACCTCAAACTCTTGACGCATCCTCTCCTGTTCTTCATGCAGCCTTTAGTTCTCATGTGTTTGCCTCTAGTTCTCCTGCGTCTGCTTCTGAAGTTGCTCCCGTAGATAGACATTGTTGCTAGTCGATGCCTTGCGTGTGAATCCAGGAGTTTTTTTAGGAACCCCTCGCCCTTCTGTCCTAGACCCCGATAATAGAAGTTGTTTGATCGTGGTGGGAAGGTTGTACCCATAATCCTCGCCCTAACGATCGAATCAGAAGTGTCAATCTAAGACATCGCTAAGGGCATGTCCTCCTCTTGTGTCCCCGGCCATGTCTCCCTCACTAGCTGACTCATCATCTCCTCACTAGCTTGCCTCACCGTCGCCTAATTGGACAAACAAAAACCAGTAATTAGTAAATATTTTCATATATAAGAAAAATTATAAAGTTAAAAGGGTAAGGAGACTTACAATCTCTTCATCGGCTTAATGATATGTTTTTCCGTACGTATATACGTACGGGTTGATTTCTGGATGCTGAGTGACTGCCTCCTCCCATCCAGACTGCGAAGGGTCTAGAACCGACATGATGGTTACTGGTGTTGCGCCCCCAGTTTGTCGTGTTCGTCTGCGAAATGGCCTTCAATGAAAAAAGTATTGCCAAAAATATTAGTAAAATAGTTTGAAACCGACGTCGATAATATAAATAAATCAAACAAATAGTTGTACATACCGTTTTGTGAGGGTTTTAGAATTCGGCTAGAAATCATCGTCACTCGTACTCCCTATACTGGAACTCAGCAGGGATACCTGAACGTTCGTTGCCATGGATCTTCCAGTGGGTACGGAGCTCATTTTTTCACTCCTTGTACCTACATATGCAACAAAAATATTAGAATTATGATCACGAAAACACTACTAAATGAAAGATAATATTTGTTTAAGTTCCCATTGTTTTTCCTTACATCTCATCTGCCCAGGTGCGCTTTAGGTGGTTTGGAACATCAAACCACACCTGCATTTAACAGTGTATATGGGTTTAATAGTTACATATTTCAACATAAATAAGACTTTTAATGCATAATCTTATAGAAAAATTTAGGAAACTCACTGACATAACGTTGTTCACCATGTCTTTCACCTCCTACGGCACCATTTTTCCAATCTCCCCACAGAAAAGGGACTCTGTCCTTTATGATCACTCCCCCACGGCCATTATAGGCCCTCGTCTTCTTGCCCACCACAATCTGACCACCTCCGTCAACGTCCTTGACAATCTTTTTTGAGAAACATACGTTAGCCTTGCCTGTGATGAGACCTCTTGTCTTCCTTTTGGGCTGGGCGTCGATGTTTTCTATGACATAATAAACGAAATCGATTATTAAAATCAGAAACACCATATATTATTAATTATAATTTAAAAAAATTGAGGATATATACTTGATGCGGCAGATTCCGACACAGATTGAGATACCCTCGCAGAAATCAGAGGAGTATCAAACAACACGTAATGGTATGCAACGCTCGGGGCAATAGGTAGAGGTTGTGGATGAATTAGCATGCCACACACATCTACTACCGGTATGGCCGGTACCGTCCGTGGCATGAATAGATGAGACGACGACATTTGTACCCTAAAGGACGAGGTATATGAAGCAGTAGGCATCGCAGACACTGAAGGAGTGGGCACCCGGTGTATGGTAGACATACGGGGTACGACCTTAAAAGCCGACCCATGGTAGTCTGGTGACAGCACGGGGGACGTGTCCGGCCTAAAAAGTCACCTTTAGGTCTGGGACAGTCTCAGAGTCGTCTAGGACTAGGGCGGCCTCTGCACCGTCTATTCCAGAAGGGCAACTCGTCATGGGTTCATAGGGCCATTAAACGGCGTTTGAGGGTGCTACACGTTCCCTCAGACCATTCAGACGTTTGCGACGTTTGCCCCTTGGAACCATTCGTCTTTCTGAAAAACTTCTTCATCTTGTACGTAATTAATTTCAATGATATTAATTAAAATATATATTTAATATTTTAATTTATCTATTAATTAAAGTGTTATTAATTTGAAATTTTACATAAAAATTATTAATTATTAATTTAACTAAAACATTTCTTAAATTAAAAAATTATTAATTATTAATTCAAATATACCAAATGTTGAAAAATATACCATAAATCTACCATGCACATGCCAAATTAGACACATCTATAACCCAGAGTATTTTTTAATAAAGAGTTGGTGCGGCTACTTTCACGTCTTCATTAATCAAAAGTTGAGAAATTGTGTTGCAAGAGAAGAGGGTAAATTAATTACATGCTTGTGACTTGTGAGGAAACTCCTCATCAATCCGAAATTGGCGTACAAAATGACAGAGTATAACTATATATGTTTGTATATATGTTTGATATCCCCTTTTAATTACTGGTGACAACCACTAAATTAATGTTAGATATTATTAACACCTCCACATGTTAGCTAAATAGGTAGCTGCTAACAAATATATAGCAACTTAATTATTATTGATCTTGTGTATATGTTCCCATTTCCCTAGTGTTTGTAGATAGGTGTATATATATGAGAATCACCAAATACATGAATGTCAAGGGCTGCAATATGAGCATATTTAAAAAAAAAGATAGCAGCAACTTAGTTTGTTATCAACAGGAGCACGTTTTGAAAGAGGTAAACCCATATGTGACTAATCAGAGATGAAACCCTGTATAATCTTAATGAAATTGTTTTGACTTGGTATGAGGCTGCATACAGGAGACCAATAACGTTATACCAAAAAAATGACAGATACTAAAACAAGCTTTTCTACCAAAACCAGTAGCAAGAAACTTGGGCTTATACCCTGACCGGCCTAAACTTAGGCTTATACTTGGTTGCGTCTATATGACCACTTGAAACAAAATATATGTATGCATTTTTCACTTATTTATTTATGTATTTTATGTATGTAGATATGGATATCTTATTATAACTCATTAAGCAAGAAGCAAATGAACTATCAGCGAAAACTGCATATGTTTATACAGTTTTACCTAGGTATCTGTTAACAGATGGATATGTTTATGCAGGTATGGAGCAATGATAAATATGAGTGTGGAACATAGGGTGATGGTTAACTCAGAGAAGGAAAGGTTTTCAGTTCCCTTCTTTCTCAACCCAGCGCACTATACAGAAGTGAAGCCTTTGGAGGTGCTCACTAATAAGCAAAACCCTACCAAGTATAGGCCCTATAGCTGGGGCAAGTTTCTGACTCAGAAAGCTTAGTAATTTCAAGAAACTCAAAGCCGAAAACATCCAAATTTATCAAGCACAAACATATTAATTGTATCCAAATTTACAACCATATTGTAGATAATCCTATCAAGCACTAGCCAATGCAATTAATAGCCTACTAGATACTGAGTAATCTTATAAACATGAACTTTCATAGCATTATGATTTATGAACCATGTCTTACTTCTCTGGAAAGATAAAGATGAACTAAGAATTACAAAAACTATTCAGGGTATAGTCAATTGCTTCCAGAGCAACGGCAATAGCTGAGGACAGGCCTGATGCACGAGAAATGGGAAGAGATGAACTTCTATATAACTGTGCATTTCATGTACACACATAAATAACATGAAAGAACAAACGTCTTATTGAGACATACACGGGATACCACGCCTAACTAATATATCAATTAGTTAATTGTCATCAGTCTTTTGTTCACATAGCACCACTGAAGCACAATTTGTTCGTGATCCAACAGGATGACCATAAAGGGAAATTGGCAAAATGCACCAAACATGCTAGATCTCTTAAGTCTACTGAACAAGAAGCCACTGGATTACTAGTAGTAGGGATGCAAATTTGCTCCCCACCCATACTTCCCCCCTCTCATCCCCAACCACCTAGATGAATGACACATGTCCATTGTGTTTTGATAAAATATGTTGAGATATATATCCCACATCGGGAATATGGGACCTTGCATGTGGGTTTATAAGGGTTTGGGCTACTCTGTCTATTGCCAATTGGTTTTAGAGTTGAACCCCAGACTACTTTATCATGGTATCAGAGCGGGTTGCCCACGTACACGTGTGAAGCCCAAAGGCCACACGAACTCCACGACCACCCAAGTTGTTGTCCACGTGTTAGGCTTAAAGATTCGCCACACGTGCGGGGGCGTGTTGAGATATATATCCCACATCGGGAATATATGACCTTGCCTGTGGGTTTATAAGGGTTTGGGCTACTCTCTCTATTGCCAATTGGTTTTAGAGTTGAACCCCAGACTACTTTATCAGAATACTCTAAACTTTGCACCAACAATATCCACCTTGTTTTGATAGCACCACTGAACTAAACTTTGAACAATATTGTAATTCTTGTCTATACTACAAAATACAGTTCAGGAAAATAAGTATCCTACAAACTACAATACAATAGAGCCGCAACAGTATAAACCATAAACAATCTACTCCTAAGTTAACAATAGGTCTTCATATTTGGGATTGTCAAACCTATTATGAATAACAACAATTTGCAACCACCAAAAAAAATGCAGAAACTAAACAATTACCAGGAGTTACTTCATGATCATCTACCACAACGGGGCAATATAGAAGCCATCGACGTGAAGCTGCTGGCCATGCCAGATTGGGTTTGCACCATACTAAATCTAATTGCAAGTCTGAAACAAAGTTCAGAAGGTATTGAAACTGCCTATTGAAGTTTCTCGCTGAACGATAGGAATATAATGTAAGCACAGTAAACTTACCACTATATATTCTTTGTTCGTTAAGTGACCGGCTTTTTGAGTGCCATTAAACTTGTCCACATTGGAAAGCGTCACTTCGTCAAATTTAGCCGCCTCTTCAACAGATAATAGGTTGAAGCATTTCTCTGCATCTTCTATCTCGGACTTTCGTATAACCTACAAACACAGCAGATAATTCATAATTCATGACATCAACCTTTCTAAGTTCTAGTTATATTTTCTATTTTGGTCCATAAATCTCAACAGTATCTATTTAAGCCCAAACTCAAGGAGATGAATCGGACTTACAGATGAATAGCTTGACATGCAATGATTAAGATTTGAAGCAAAGCTGTTGTTGCTTGTGAAACTGTGAAGTTGCATTAGGAAAGATAAAATATAAGTAAAGAGAGTAGCTTACTGGCTTGACTTTTTGGCATGATACAGACCATTAATCCTAAAAGTTTACTGGAGAATGTATTACGCCAATCTTGTGTCAAAGTGATCAAACAATGTTCTTCTCAAACCCTCTCATTCTTTCAAACTTTAATAACAGTTAAAGATGGTAAATGATTCCTTCTACGGAAATGCTCCAGTGTTAGCTGGTACAATTTGTTCCATCAACAAATCTTCTATCAAATCCATCCCATGACTAAACAGAGTAACAAGCAGTAATATCCATTTGAAACTAACATTCAGGACCAATATATTTTCTTATAACATGTCCACCAAATTGGTGCACATAAACTTAGCCATGTATCTAGCCAAACACAAAAAACAAAAAACAAAAAAAAAAGGGGAGGAAAAGGTATATACTGTACATAAAAGAAAACACTACTGGAAATTGGAAAAGGATAACTGATTGTTCACCTGTCAAAACATATCTCAAAACCTTTGGAGTAGAAAAGCTCCAACAGTCTAATCAATTAACCTGAATCTGGAAAGCAATTATGCTCCCCCTAATGAATTAACTTTTAAAAGTTACATGAACCCCTACTGACTTCTCTCTTTTTGATGTCAAATCCTTTCACTCATCAGAGTTATACAGAATTACAGATTATATTGCATAGGACATTCTCAAATTCAAGTCCACGATACGCATGCATAAAATTCAAATTATCCTAGACTAGCCTATTTATTGCTGATAAGAATGATTTGATTAACCTGGTTGGTATGCGATTTTATGTTGTATAAACTGATAGGGATAAATAGGGGTCTGACCATATCTTCTTCAGAACTCCCACAAAGTCGAAATTCTAGGGATTAAAATAACGTGAGGCAGTTTTCATACGTGGAAGTTATCATGTTTCATCTGAAACAATTATCTCATATTTTTAGATTTTTTTGCCATTTTACCGTATTGCCCATGCAATCTGATTGTTCTCCGAAAGCATTTTAATGGAAAAAGGGCATTTGCAGAGATTAAGAGAAATTAAACCTTTGACAGTTTCATAAGGCAAATTGCCGTAATTAATAGAGATGATGCTTATCTTTCATCCCGATCAATTATTGATGGCAAATTGTAATGGAGTCTCTAAAGCTCAGAATTCTATTTATTTAAACATTTTATCATGCTGCTCACAGTTCTAGCCTTCCACATTCTCAAAAGCATAATCTGTTTCATTACCAATGCCCAAAAACTAAAAGCATGTAGAGTTTCACTTAAAACAGTAAATTTAGGGGCGGAACAGAAATTGGTACCCAGATTTTACTTCTGTCCAAGTCAATCCTAAAATCCCTAAACCCCAGTTAAACCCCCCAAAGCTCACTACCGAAACAAATTATAACACTCAACCTTGGGGGGTCACTGAAACCCCAACTAAACCCTAGTTAACGCATTCAGCTATTCCATCATCATGAAGCTAGTCCCTTTACTGATCAGTAACATGAATGCTGCAAAACACACCATTTAAACCAAGAAACTTAGCCACAGAGAAACCAAAAACTAAGAGCTCGCTCACAGTAATTTGAACTCGAAATGCTTAATCAACATATATAAATCAGCCTTGCGCCTGTGTCAGTAACTCACAGTATCAATCACAGAAAAGTTCAGCTTCATTATAAAAATATGGCTGATTAGATAGTTACTGTAATTCCTATCAATGAAAGAGACAAATTGTGACTTACAGAGTTACAGATTAATGAGCATGAGAAACTTATCAATACCACAAAAAAGGAAAGCACCCAGAAATGCTAGTAACATTGCACCCAATCACCCATTATCCCTCAAAATCCAAAGAGGAAAAAAAGATGCAGCAGATTTCGTTCAATTTCCCGGAACAAATAAGATAACCCAGTAAGAACTTCATCGATAAATTGAGGACCAATACCAATGGCACACCAAAAAAGAGTAAAAGCTACAACTCAAATTCTCACTATTCAAAGCCGAACAGGTAGTAAAGATCATACATTTACAGCAAAAGGATTCAACTCAGATCGACTTGATGCATGATTTGAAGATCACATGCATGCACAAAAGGCAGCAATTCAAAGAAAACGAAAATACCCCAAGAGTGTGAGTTATCTCAAGGACTCCAAATTCTGCATAATTTGAAGGACATTGACATACTAGATCAAAAATGAAGACCCTAAATTCATTTGCACCACCCAAAAGCTGCATGCACCAAAACTCAATCAAATTACCAGAAAGATTGCATAGAAATCCATTCGAATCCTCAATTTGATCAAATTTAAGGTAACATGATTGGTCGAAACCCAAAACCACCAAAAAGAATGAAGAGCAAAACCTCAATCTAACACCCAGAATATATATATATATATATAACCCAATGTTAAGTACCAAACCTCGTATCCCATAAGCCATCCTAACACAGAAACACTGTATCTAACCAACAACACACTTTAAAAGTCAAAACTTAGCTGAAAAGTTAAAACTTTGAAATGACAAAGGGGGACCACATTCTTACCCACACTTGTAGCAGAGATCCAGATCGCAAAGGCCAGCCATTCTTCCATTCAAGATTATTGTCGTTCGACAGGAACAATTCGTGCAAATCTTGGTTGCCATTGCCCCAAATTCAACACCTAAAACCAACACAAAAACCCCACAATCAAAATCCAAATCTCTAACTGCTTTTCACAAATTAAGCCCATGACATCACAAAAAATAATCTTTCAATAACACCAACCTACCTCCTATTTTCGCAATTCACAAAACCGAAATCTCGAAAAGAACCCACAATCAAAAACCAAATCTCTAAAACCCCTTTTTCACAAATTAAGCCCAGGACATCACAAAAATCAATTATTCAATAATCCCAATTAGTCTAAACAATAATACCAACCTACCTCCTGTTTCCTCAATTCGCAAAACCGAAATCTCGAAAAGGCCTAGTCAATCAAACACCGAAACAACTCTTTCAATGATGAAGGGGAGCTTAATGGGTCTGACTCAACCCCAATTAGCAAAAAGTAACATGATCAATAGAGAATATATTCCCACTCAATAAAATCACCAAAGACTCATTTTCTGCCATATGCACAACTTAAGGCAAAAATGTAGACAGCTATTTGACAATGCAATACTTTAAGGGCTAGTTTGGAATTGCTGCAGCTTTTTGAAAAAAATGCTGAATATAATCAGCTGTGAATTAAAACAGCAAAAGTTTTGGTAAATGGTACTTTTAAAAGTGTTGTCAAGACAAAAAACAGTTTGGATAGAAGCTGATTTTTTTAAAGTGAACCAAACTGGGCCTTAGTCTACAAATGAGATTTTTTTTTAGAAAAGACAGTATAAAGTTCAACGGTGACTAGCAAAATCATGTTGTTTGTATGAAGTTTGCAATGGTAAAAATTAGTCAAATCATACAGAGATAAAATCAAGCTTAGTCAATATTTGGCACAGAGAATCAACAGTTCTAGTTTCTACTATGAACAAGACAATCATAAGAGGCATAACTGTGTAATCATACTTTCAAGAATTTTACCTAACGTCATCAACTACAAAAGATGTGTTCAAATCGCATTAAGGACTGAAACTGCACAACCGTCAAAATATTTAACCAATCGCAGATGATCATAGATGAATCAATACAATGGATCAGATAACCCACCGGGCCTATACGGATATGCAAAATGAGGCAGCAAGCCAGAGGACTGAAAACTCAGTCTACATGCACAAATGAAGTACAATCAATATCTTGAAACGTAATTCTCCCCATGTATAAATCATGTATGTGATCAGGACAAAGAGGGACGCATTTCAGATGGAGACTGTCATTGATTGCACCTATCCCCGGCAACCATTTTTTTTCATCCAAGGGGGTCACATTCAATTGACTTTGCAATAATCGTACCCGATAAACAATAGTATCAGTTCTGTCACAGAAATGCGCAACACAAGAATATGGAGGCTCATCGGAAGCTAATCTAATCAAAGCCAAAGAAAACGCTCCATCCACAGGTTTTGGATCAGAAAGATTTTTATCTCCCATCATCTTTACCTCTCTTTCTGTGGGAAAGAATACTTCTTCATTTCCATTTAAATCAAAGACTTTCAAATCTTTAGTATAATGTTGCATGGCTTCATGTTTGGTGGATTCATGCTTTTCAGCTAGAGTCAGGATACAAGAGAACCTCAAGTGATATGTAACAATAGTTTTGACCATCTTGAAGTTGTGGCAGCAGCAGTAAAAATCAAGCCATCTTCTCCCTACACCCGCATACCACTTGATGATATCAGCATCTTCAAGAGCAGTAAGTAACGTGATCGGCCTGGGACGACCCATAGGATTTGTAAACCCAATCAACTTAACCATCTTCCTCAAAACTTCTACTGGCGCATCAGCTTTCACACAGACCTTTGTTAAATCCTCAACTGTTCTCTTAGCATATTTCTGCTCTGCTTCTTCCGTTACCCTCCTTTCTTCTTCCTCCCTTGCCTTTCTATCTCTGATTGGGTTCAAATGCCTGTCTACTTGCTCTTGGAACTTATCATAAGAATCTACAAGCTCTTCAGGCAATTGTTGTCTAATGTGCCTTAGAGACAGAAAAGTACCTGCTGATAGCTTTCGATACCATTCCCAACGCTCATCCAAGGACCCAAGGAACTCTTGCACTACTTCATCAGCCCAGGTGCTGAAGATTTCTCTGACTTCATTCTCGATTTGATACTCAGCTTTCAATCTATCACCAGTCTTTAGCTTTTTAAAAACATGGCTCATAATTTTCATTCCCAATTTCTTTCTATTCCTCTCCCTAGCATTTTTCAATTCTATAGCTCTGACTTCCTTCTGTCTAAGGTACTTTTTCCGTGCTCTAATAGCTTTTTCAGACATAGGGGGGTGCAACACCGAGGGTGGAACTGCCTGTAATTCCATGCCCATGAAATCAATCTTCTCAGACACTGCACTATGAATAGATGTCTTTATCTTATCCACCATCAATTCCAAACTCCCTTCTAAGTAGTTGACAACCCAGTTCTTCAAATCCAAAATCAACATTTTAGACCCAGACGTGATCACTAATATCTCATCCAAGTACCTAACCGCATATATCTTCACAGGCTTATAGAAAACACCATCCTTTGAAACAAGCTCATCCGACTCGAACTTGGGATGCTCCTGATTCTTCCTCAGTCGCATCTCTTGAATCTCTTTATCAAAACCATTAAAGTAAATGTTCATCAGAACTGAACTCAACCCACTCTCCTGAGGAAACCCTCTTCCAAAACAAAAACTACCCAATTCAATTCTCACAACGCCACATTCAAACAATCTCTTAATGACACCAATCAAACCCTCATCATCTATTTTTTCTTGCATAAACAAGCACAGCTTATTCACATGTCGTTTTTCGAACACTCCCCGATTAAAGCCAACACTAAACCACCAAGTGGGATTTTCAACAGAGTTCTTAAGGTACCTTATGGCCGTGTGGCGCCCCATATCAACACGACCGCCGTAAGAAAACGTGACAAAGCGTTCATCATAAACAATGCCCAGTACAATCCTAATAGCTTCAACCAAAACCTTGAGTTTCAAAGTGGGTAAGACCAACAAAGACTCACCTCCTCCGTTGGCCATTGAGACACTAGAAGCTCCCACATCGAAGCGATTCTCGCGGAGCTGGCGACCCATTTCGTGAAGACAGAAGCGATTGGCGACGGAGTGGAGAAGGCTGCCATTGCGGGATTGAGTGAGGTTTTGGCAGGCGGTGAGGAGAACGGAGGGCAAAGCGACGACGTTTTGGAGGAGGTTGCTGAATTTGCCGCGAGTGTAGTGGCTGAGGACTAAGGATTTGAGTTGGGATTCTAAAAGAGGGTCTTGTGTAGAGTTGGGGTTTGGATTTGGTGTACAAAAAGTTGAGAGGAGGTTGCAGAGTGAGGGGTTTGGGTGAAAGTACCTTCTTCTGAGTTTTAAGAGCATCGAAGCCGATTCCAAAATGACAATGCCATCTAAAACCCTTCGTTATTTCCTATAAATAAAGGAGGCAGTCTCCAACAGATTAACGGTATAGGGGCAGATTTTTTTCTTAAAAGAATGATAGGGAGGGACTCATATTGGTCAACGCATCTGTCTTGAAATACATGAATGTAAAAAATGTTACAAAAACGAATGTGTGATCTGTTAAATGTCTCAGATCATTGATTTTATCTTGTTACACAAAATCTTCACTTTGTATAGTTTAGATATAACCACTAGATCTAGGAACGTAACCAAAAATTAAAATTGAGGTGGGTTAAATTTACATATTCTATCAAGAATTTTTTCGTTTAAAGTTTGGCAAATTATCTACGTTTTTGATAGAATCTCTCAAACACAACTATTGAATATGAACGAAAAAGAACCAAAAAAGCAACAAAAGCAAGAAGCAAAATGTCTCTTTTCAAGAGATGGTGGTTCAGAGTGAAGCATGAGTTTCTAAAGTACCAAGCTACACATTCAACGAGCTTTACTTAAGAGACACTCACTGCATTGTGAGATCAATAAGATGCCACAATGAGGGTTACGGTTACGGCCGTCAAATGCTCCTATGTCATGCGACGATACAGATGCTTGAAGGCTTGCTAGAAACCATAGCTAGCGTAACAAATGTACTCAATATGCAGCTTTGTATTTGTTGGATAGCAAATATGTCTTGTTCATTATATATCCATGAAATTAAGAAGATTGATGAGTGCGAGCTACGAGTAGTGTAACTCTGATTGACACAATGATGTAAATGAAGTAATGATATGAATTATGTAAGGATCCGAGCCAGCAAAAAGCAATTGGTGAAGGCTATTGGGCTAACAACGCAGTAAAGCATTACCCAAGTAAGCAACCACACATAGAAGTGATAGAAATAAACACAACGAAAAGAACAATACATCTTTTAAATAACAAGTATATATATTATGAAAAATGATTCTAAGCCTTATTAAGACTTAAGATTTGTAGTCTTAATTCTAGGTGACATCACATGTCACAGACACATCATTAATTTAAAAACTCATGTTATATCATTCTTAAGTAATTGTACAATTATATCCTTCTCAAATCCAATGTTCTAGATTATTTTGTTTTTTTTCTTTTGTATAAAATTATTTTCGATGAATAGCTCAGATATTTTCATTGATTTGAACTGTAACACCCCGCCCCAAAATTTCCCCTTTTACCGGGATCAGACGGGTTACAAAGGGTTGTAACAGCGCTGTTAGTTTTTCCTTAATTAATATTCCAGTTTAATATTGAGATATTCTCGATTCTAGGGGAAGATAGAATCAATGTCTCGAGGTGGTAGACTTTATTAATAAGATTCCTCCCGTATATCCGGAATATTTTCCAGAGCTACGAGTCGGTTATTATGGATTTATTTAGTTTACAGAAGTAATAAATGTTATTTACTTTATCGTAAAAATGTGATTTTGTGATAAGACGAGAATTTGGGGAAACTCCCTTCGAAAAAGTTGTGGAGGACATTAATACGAACCCGTGGGTATGTCCTATGAATTAATCGGAATTCGTATGCGGAAGTTATTCTGGATAATGTATAGTTACTGCGCGGTAAATAGTAAATAGAAAAATATATATTTACTGTTCACAGTAACTTTTATTAGTTGATCTGGGCCGTAAATTTGTGGATATCAAATTTGGGCCGTTGGATTATATATATATATATATATATATATATATATATATATATATATATATACTGTTCACGGTAACTTCTATTAGTTGATCTATATAGGGGTTCAATTTTCGGGGGCACTCTCTCGCTCTCCCTCACTCGACTGTGTGACCCAGTCGACCGGAGACCACCACACCGCCGCGCGTCTTACCCCACCGCCCTGCCTTGCCTCTGCCAGCAAGCCTAGATCCCTAGCAGTCCGGAGACGCCGCGCTAGTAGCTTGGACGAGGAGGAGAGGGTTGCTGGCGCTCTGCCAGGTCAACTCTGACGTCGAGCCGGACCGGATAAGCATTTGGAGAATCCTAGTAGCTCGCCTGACGAAAAGGAGAACGTATGAAACCCCTCGTCAAAAAGGTTCCTTCAAGGAAGTTTCAGCCCGAGTTCGTCAAGGTAAATTCTCTTTTTTCTTCATCTGTCCCTTCGATTGTGTTGTTCTTTGGTTGTTGAGGTAATGCGGATGTTGATTGGGAGTATTATGGCCGGAAATGTGGGAAACTCGGTCGGCAGGCTGATTGGAGTAGTTTTAGCTAAAAAGGGGTAAATTCCTGGTAGATCTGAAACTTTACCATTTACCGCATGTGTGAAATATCATAAATGCCCCTGGTAGTTTGAGATAATTACAGAGATGTCATTGAGGCTAAAATCCCATAAATGCCCTTAGCAGTTTGAGATAATTACATGGATGTCATTGAGGCTGAAATCTCATAAATGCCCCTAGAAGTTTAAGATAATCACAGGAATGTCATTAAGGCTGAAATCTCATAAATACCCCTGGCAGTTAGAGATAATTACAAGGATGTCATTGAGGCTAAAATCTCATAAATGCTCCTGACAGTTCAAGTTAACTACAAGGGTGCCGCTTGAGTGGTTTTACTTATATGCCCTTAGTGGATTTATATAGCTACGTGTTTGCCTTTATATTTATTTATGTGATTATTATGTGCTTAGAGGTTGCTTACCGGTTTGAAAATAGTCGTGAATTCATCCGGATAAATAGATGATTAATGCTACCCTAGCGGAGGGATTGGACTCCGGGTTACGATAGGAACACTTCTAGCGGGTTTATTAAATGGGCCACTAAATAGAAGAATGGGAATAATCGGGTTTATTACATGGTACGTAGGCAGCCTGACCGGGATTTCGGTGCAGTCACAAATAATATTTAGACCCTAGGTCCTCTAAAGTATTTAGTATGGCACCCAACTCGGTAATCGGGATAACCACAGGTTTTGTGAGGTCTATTTCATTATCGTTTGGACTGTTGAAAATGGTTTGAGAAAAAAAGTTATCCCTTCTCAAAGGGGATTATGAGTGAATCTCTCTTGAGATGGGTCCCGCATGTCCTATCTAGGGTTGAGAGAGGTAAACTCGAGCCGGAGCGTGACAAATGGTATCAGAGCGTAGGTTCAAATCTCGGAACAAAGATTTGGGTAATTTAAGTTTTTGGAAACGATTAAATGCATTATTGTTTTCCAAGGGAGACTAGTCGCTTATACTTATTATTATGTTTTGTGGCAAGGTTTGCCACCTGGAGTCGAATTAGTAATGTTAATTGTAATTATAAAGTTTGCGACATCAGTTGCAATTAGATGTCGATATTGACTTTTCGTTGGATCAAAAGTCGAGGGGCTCGTAAGTTTAGTATCGAGCCAGATTAGGAAAAGTAATTTTAAATTTCAGTATTGGGCGCAAATAGGCTTAAAAGTGTGCCTAATATTATTCGAAATTATAAATCGACGATTATCGAGCTTATTAGGGTTTGATCCCTGTCGATTAGTCGAAAGGTCATGGTTTGACTTTTACAGGTCAAACCAAGAAAATTAGGGTGATAAACTATTCTATAGTCGTTTCACGTCCTACATTTTGATCAATGAGTTAAGGGAGTATGTGGGGCCACTTTTGTTGACATATTAGTTTTGCGTAATTATATTTGAGAAGGATCAGGGATTATCAGGTGATTGAGATGCTAGTTGAGATTAAGAGAAAGAGATTACGTAATGTTTTAGTGCCCAAGAGTAAGCTCAAGGATAAATATTTTATTACGGTCGGGAAACCATATAGTAATAAATTATTATGGTCGAGGAACGTTACTGAAAATGAGGTAATTAATTGAGGACGGTTAGAGTACCGTACCTGGCGCATGAGATGTGTTGCCAGCATGGTGAATGAACCTTTGAATTGTTTTAAAGAAATGCATGCCATGGTTTAATACTTAAACAGTTTTAAAATTTTTCCCATTAAGGATGACTTTTCGGGTTTCTGTATATTTTCAATTCCTTTGATTTTGCGAGCACCTCAGTGGAGGGTTTTTATTTATTTCCATTTGATTTATGGATTTAGTTCACTTATTTTCATTTGTGTTTTGAATGTTTTTCGATAGGAGAAACCCATCGTACAGATGGGAATCACACCCGATGTTTTACTGGGATTTGATTATTTGGCATTTTTCTGGATTTTATATAGGCTTCGGGCTTGGATTTATATATCGGGAATTTGTTTTAATTTTACCATAAATGGTCGTCGAATGTTTATAGCTAGCTAGCGGGGGGCGCTCCTCATTCAGTGGAGTGGAAGCGCGCCCACCCAGCGCTCCTCGTTCAGCAGAGTGGAAGCACGGGATATGTGTTCTCACTGAGAGTGGACGGTATGCGAGATTTGTGTTCTCACTAGATAGTGGATGAGACGCTAGATCTCTTAGCTCCGAACCTAGCTTATGAGGCTCACTGTCATGAAAGGTCGTCATATGTATTGTTTGTTGCTAGCTAACGGGCAGCGCTCCTCGTTCGGCGGAGTGAAAGTGGACCACTCATTGCGCTCCTTTTCCTATGGGGAGATGGTAGTATTAGTGCGGGATTGTGTCCTCATTGAGAGATACACTAGAGCTCTTAGATCCGACCCTGGTATGTGTGATCGACCATTTGTGAAATTCCTTTCCCGATTTGATTTATATTTGGCTGCAGGCCGTGATTTGATTTATATTTGGCTGCAGGCCGTGATTCAATTTACATTTGGCTGCAGGCCGAAAATTGTTTTATATTTAGCTGCATGCCGGAATTAGTTTATATATTTGGTCGTGGGCCGAGAATTTATTTATATTTGGCGTAAGGCTTGGATTATTCTTAGTAGAATATGAAATTTGAATTTTTGGTTTTGAACCATTATTTTGGCATTGATTTTTTGGTCCACTCACTCTAATACTTTCCACGCTTGAGTAGTTCTAACCCTAGCCTAGGAGGATGTCATGTCCACACTGGTTATGGATAGTATATAAATTTTAGGAGTGAGGTACTCTAGATTTCTAAGGGTATTTTTAGAGGCGGTTAGGTTTGCTTGTGATCACTTGTGGGATTGGGTCACAGAGCAACAAGAATATGGTTCTTGCAGTGAGCTCTTGGATTATGTATCATGTTGAGGTCTGGTTACATAAGTGGTGGTTGATTTTGGTAAAGTGATCGAGGTATCTCTTAGAGGAAATTCCACTTTTGAGGAATGAGATTTTGGGTTGATGGTTAATAGATGTGTGTTAGGAAATGATTGTGTTCCCGAGTTATAGAGTAACGACAGATATGCATATGCCGTGTCGGTCGCAAGGAAATGATGGAAGTGATGATGGTGAAGCAAAGCCTATTGAATCATGGAGCAAGGGTATTGTTGTCCATGATTTTTTGAATTATTGAAATTTGTTATCAGGGGAGTCAGTTAATGACACATGAATATTCAGTTGGCAAATCATCGCTATGAGTCGAAAGGGAATTGGTCTACGTGCTTAATGTCGTAGGTATGGATTGTTAACCTGCACACATTTTGTTTCATAATATTGGGGTCGTATGTGCATGAGGAATTGATCTATTGAATTAGAGAATGGACCTTATTATGCATGTTATAGGCCATATGAGTGTTTGCCAGGATAAGATATGTCCTTATATGATTTCCGTTTGTAGACGTAAGTTTGATTTATCTTTGATACTGGCATGGATTATCCCTGAATGAGAAGTTTATTTAAATAAATAGATGGAGCCAGAATGTGAATTGGATTTATTGTGTGGATTTGTGGGATAAGAGTAATAGTTTATCGTTAGAGTCGTACCTCTAATATTGTATAAAGGTTGATTAATAAAGGGGTCCAGGAATGTCTCAAGAGTTCCAGTTGAATGAAAAGTGTCGCATGGTGTAAATATGCATGACATAAACCTGGATTACATCGTGTCTTAGGAAGAAATTTGATGTTATCATCTTCCATTTCCCTCATGTAGGATTTTACCCCCGAGCTGAGTGAAAGTAGCCTTCAGTCATTGAGATTTTAGTGTCTGTTTCTGGATTTCTATCAGGACATTAGGGTTCAAATGTTAGTGCAGTTTCGACCCTTATTGGTACGAGTTTTGAGATTTCTCATGTTGGCCGTCAGGCAGAATTGTGAGAGATGTGCTTGTACCATGGATCTGTTAGGCACCTGGGGAATGAGCATTCACAGCTGGTTGTAGTGTATTGGCGACACTCTGGACGATCATGATATGTTATTGAATTTATTGGTAAAGTAAAGAATGGTGTTATGTGGTATAATGGTTGGTTTTTAGTTCCGCAGAGAAAATTTTGACGACGAAATTTTTTTATATATTTATATATATATATATATATGGTTTGGTTTTCGAGGGCACTCTCACTCGACTGTGTGACCCAGTCGACCGGAGACCACCACAGCCGAGCCACACCGCCACCTTGCCTTGTCTTTGCCAGCAAGCCCGGATCCCTAACAGCCCGGAGACGCCGCGCCAGTAGCTTGGCCGAGGAGGAAAGGGTTGCTGGAGCTCTACCAGGTCCACTCTGACGTCAATCCTGACCGGACAAGCATCTGAGAGTCCTGGTAGCTCGTCTGGTGGCGCAGAAGTGGAGGAGAACGTCTGAAACCCCTCACCAGAGAGGTTCCGTTGGGGAAGTTTCGACCTGAGTTCGTCGAGGTAAATTCTCCTTTTTCTTCATCCATCCCTTTGATTGTGTTGTTCTTTGGTTGTTGAGGTATTGTGGATGTTGATTGGGAGTATTATGGCCGGAAATAGGAGAAACTCGGCTGGCAGGCTAATCAGAGTAGTTTTAGATAAAAAAGGGTAAATCTCTAGGTTTTCACCACGGTAGATCTAAAATTTTATCATTTACTGCAGGTGTCAAATGTTATAAATATCCCTAGCAATTTAAGATAATTACAGGGATGCCCTTAAGGCTGAAATCTCATAAATGCCTCTGGCAGTTTGAGATAATTATAGGGATGTCATTAAGGCTGAAATCCTATAAATGCTCCTAACAGTTTGAGATAATTACAAGGATGTCATTGAGGCTGAAATCCTAGTAATGCCCTGGCAGTTTGAGATAATTTCAAGGATGTCATTAAGGCTGAAATCTCATAAATGTCCCTGGCTGTTTTGTATAATTACAAGACTGTCATTAAGGTCAAAATGACAACACTGCCCTTGACAATTCAAGTTAACTACAAGGGTGCCCCTTGAGTGGTTTTACCTATATGTCCTTGGTGGATTTATATAGTTACGTGTTTGCCTTTATATTTATTTATGTGATTATTATGTGCTTGGAGGTTGTTTACCGGTTTGAAAATAGTCGTGAATTCATCCGGATAAATAGATGATTATTGCTACCCCAGCGAAGGGGTTGGACTCCGGGTTACGATAGGAACACTTCTAGTTGGTTTATTAAATGGTCCGCTAAATAGAAGAATGAGAATAATCCTGTTTGACAATTAAAGTAAATAAGAGCTACGTGTTGCTTGATCCCTGGGTACAGGGTATGTAGGCAGTCTGACCGAGATTTGAGTGCAGTCATAAATAATATTTAGACCCTAGGTCCTCTAAAGTATTTAGTATAGAACCCAACTCGATAATAGGGATAACCTCATGTTTTGTAAGGTCTATTTCGTTATCGTTTGGACTGTTGAAAATGGTTTGGAAAAAAGGGTTATCCCTTCTCAAGAGGGATTACGAGTGAATCTCTCTTGGGATGGGTCTCGCACGTCCTATCCTGGGTTTATGGAGGTAAACTCGGGCCGAGGCGTGACATGAATGCTTTAACGATTATCAATTTAGCTGAAAATTTGTAGAGATGATCTACACATATATACCTATAATATGAACGGTTAAGATGAGAAAATATGATCAAGAAGTTGGTAAAATAATGAAATATGTTCCTTAGCTACGGAACGGACCTCCGCTCCTGATAATCATCCGTGATATATATATATATAGGCTTTACAAAGAAAAAGATTTACGGATATGTATATTTATATTCAACCAAATTTTTATATATATAAATAATTCACCAAAAAGAGGATTTGATAGTGTTTTTTTCTATTTTATATTTTTATATTGATATTGTTATATCATACAGTAAAACCTCTATAAATGAATAAGGTCGGAACCGTAAAAAATATTACTTTAGAGGGGTTATTATATTATTGATAAATGAATAAATTATTCATGTATTGATAAATGAATAATTTATTCATTTATCGAGGGTTTGTTGTAAAGAGTTTGATTATTTTGCTATAGTTTTATTAATTTTTCATAATATTGAGGAAAAACAAAGGAATATATAAGGATAATTCGAGAATAATTAAATTGAGAAATTAAAATTGTTAAAAGTTTCCTTAATTTGCATTATGAACATTATTTACTCTTTTTTATCAATTAATAATAATTTTAATGATATTTTTATATATTTATTTAATTAATTATTACTTTATATATTCGTTGGGACCTAAAGTTAAAGGGAGTATTAAAAATATTATCTTATGCATTTAACGAGGTACCTAGTAATATAAACTGATCTCGAGTTGGGACAGTGAAAAATTATTACTTAAGCGAGGTTATTAATTTATTGAATATTCATTTATCGTGGTTATACTGTACTTCTAACAGTAAAAGAAAAACAATTGAAATTGAAATTTGATTCATAAAATTTATTAATTTCATAATTTTGACCTTAAAATCTGATGAATTATTATAGTGTTAAACCATTAAGAAATAAATTTAATATAATTCATGTAAGGTAACTAAATCAAACTAGATGAAAAATGTTACTAAATCATCTAGATGAAACAATAATTTGACATAAACGATGGCTAATTGGGATTTGAAAAGGATATAATTGTATTTTACATATGGATGACATGTCATGATTTTTAAAATTAATGACGTGTCAGGATTAAGACCATAAATCTTGAGCGTTATTAAGGAGAAATTTTTAAATTCTCTCGGAGGAGCACGTGGCAATCTGACGTGATCTTCATTGATCAATTAAATTGTAACATGTGGGTTTATCACAACTAAATTATAAACTAATATTTTCTATATTTTATGAAATAACTTTCATGGGTCTTCAGTGAGTTTGGACTAGGATTTAGGGTATAGGGTATGTGGTTAGGGTATAGTGTTTAGGGTTTAAGATTTAAAAAATCAACGAAGCCTAAAATGTATTTGACAAAATTATCAAAATAATTTTTCATCATCAAAAGCCACATGTCAAATATTCAATGTAATGGAGGACCACGTTAGACTCTCACGTGATCCACCGAGAAAACTGAAAAAAATTTCTCCTTATTAATGCTACATGGCAATGCCTATATACTAAAATTGTTTTGATCTAGAACTTGGGCTTCAAGAGAATACACCCTTGACTAGAGCACAACTTAGCGGCTAATCATTCAATTTACGTATACAAATAACGTATAGAACACAACTTCGTGCATGTGGTCGCAAATTGGCAAAGGGGTTTGGTCATTTTCGGTTTATTTTGTGTAACAAAGGTAGGAAAAGGCAGTACTCATCATTGGAAGAGATTGCGCAGATCAATTCAATCATCAAATGGTCACAATATGATTATCGATCCAATTACTTGTCCAGTGAGTCCATGTGACTTCATTTTACACAAGGAGTATTATTTATTCCATGAAAAAAAAACATAAAGTAAAGTAGAACACAAGCAAATATGAAATTATGAATTCCTAACAGCTAGTCTTACATCACATTCGATCGAGTCACACTAGTGAAATCCCCATATAGCCCTTCACTCCGATGTTTTGTTCGTGCAGTTGTTGAGAAAGAATAAGGCGGGCCTGGTTTCTTTTTTGTTCTAGTCTAGATGGAATCATACTCTTATTTATTTTATTTTTCTGAAAGAAATAACAAGAATTTCATAGAATCACACTCTTATTTGACAGCAAGTTTTCACACACTGGCGTTTGGAAAAAAAAACAGAGCAGACAAGATTTGAGTGTCCGATAGTGAAAGGCTGGCAGGCAGGCAGGCCATGAAGGGCTTAACATGTAAGGTTAATTGACATTTTCAAACGAGGAACAAACCAACAAACACAACAGAGGGATTGTTGTGACTTGACATACCTTTCAACCCAAAAACTCCACGCCAAACCGCCCGCTCTTTCACTCCGTTTTATTTTCCACGAAAGTTAATTTATTCCATGCTTATGAATGCTACAAATCTAACCTCTAGTGCGTCTTACGCTAGCTCTACAAATTTAAATTTATAGTCAAAATTTGGCCAAAATACTGAAAAGTAGCTCAAATGTCTTACATAAAATGAATGTTTTCAATTATAAAGAGTCGCGTCTTGATCATTTCGTTTTTTATATTTAGAGATGTTATAGCAAAATGTTAAAATGTTAATGCACTTTAGCTACGAAAATTGATAAAAAAATTTCGTAGTTGATATGAATCAATTTCGTTGTAATTTTCCTTTTCTTCTTAAAAAACAAATGAATATGTTACAATGCAATTGAGGGTTAAAAAGAATATTATTTCATGAGTCTTTTTCCTATTTTTTTAATTATTAAAAACTCACATATGTCCGTGATGTTTGAACATGTGATCACAAAATTGCTAGTTAACACATTTACCAACAAAACCACGGCTCACCAAAATATATCGTTACTCCAAATATATTATTTTATTAAAAATAAATTAGTAAAATTACCAACTATTAGGATTACTCTCTGTAAATTAAAATTGGAAATGAAAGTTGTTTGAGAAATTCTATTTCTATTCTATTACAAATCAGAGCTAACCACCCGAGACCTGAAAAGCATTAGTTACAGAATGTTGCAATTCAAACCGGTTGCAAATTCACCTAACCAGAGAAACTTGGATTCGAAACCAAGTTGTTATGAAATTTGCAGTGTAATCTCGTGACGTGAGTGAGGGATGACTTGGTTCAATGTCTTTGGTTGAAGCACGATGTCCCTTAATTTTATTAGTAGTATATTGATCGGTATTATATGTGTGTTAATTTGTTTTTATAAATTTATTTATTTATATTTTTTTTCTTATATAAGAAAAATAATCTCATTTCTTTTTTCAAGAAGGGCCAATAAGGCCGGCCTTAAACTTTGATTAATGAAACCATAGAATACATGGGGGGCATAGCACATATACCCAGAATATAAAGCATGTCTAAATAGACCTCAAAAATAATACTCAAGGAGCCTAGAATAAACATGTATCCTAACAAGCATCGTTTAACGGAGAATGTAACATTAACAACTCGTATCATTTTACAAAGAATGTGACATACTATCAGAAAGATAACTCTATGACAAAGAAGCATCGGTCCACATAAAAACGCTGCTTTTCAAGTATGTTGTCACTGATAATTTCATCATGCCATTAGGAGGTTGCAACTACTTGACAACGCAAGAAACTCAGAACAAACATAGGCCAGACAAGACACACCATTTGTCAATACCGGAACAACGCCCACCTTTTTCCTCTTTTTATTGAAAGCAAAAACATATTAAACTCTAAGCCAACAAAATAAAATAGAGAAAAAACACATAATTTCCCTAAATGGGCTAATTTTGTTGACTTGAGCATGGCCTAAGAAGCCCAAACCAAGGATATATGAGAAACCGCCGCTGCAATCCAGACCATGAACGACGCTACCCCGTCTCGCCGGAACAGCCAGATTGCCACCACCCTGTTCTCAAGCTCATGCCAGAGAGCATTCCAACTTTGCCAAAATAGAACCAGGGGAATCCGGTACCATATCGACAAAGCCTTAAAGCCACAAACACTGCGACCTCGCCACGCTCCACAGCCACAGCAGCTGCATCCTTCAAGTACACGTCGGAACACACGACCACATCTTTGCCACAACCAAACCATGGAAAACCAGATCCATCTCAAGATCGAGAACGACTGACCTAAGAACCCCAAGATCGGTGTGCGCCCAGTGAACCCAGTCCTAGAACCGTCGCCAAACGCACGAAGATGGTAACGCATCCATGCCCACCAACGACAACAGTCTTTCACAAACCCGATCTCACACCCCGAAGCCGCAACCCCTCGAATGATCGAGAAATCTGACGTCATTCCAGCCTCCTGCGGAGGCGACAGAGCCCCTTCCGACGACGAAAGAGCTCGCTGCCGGACAAAGAGGAAAACACTCGTTTTTTCTTGTTTGTTTTTTTCTATTTATGAAAAATAATCTAATTTTTAAGAATATAAATTGTCTATTTTATTCATATTTTTTAAATTTTTAAATTTAAAATTTAATAAACCAAAAACTTTAAAATTAACCAAAAACTTTAAAATTAACTATTTCCAATATTTTTCTCTTTCAACTTTATTAATATAGATAGATATTCCCACCCACCCTCCCTCCCTCCCACCAGCCCACCGGAAAAAAGAACAAAATATACAATCTTTTATCTATTCTTCGCCCATTAAGCATGAATAATTTCGCTGTGACTGAAAATAAATCACCACCAGAAAATTATACGCACAAATTATCAACACTAACTGACGAATCAGATTAGCTGATCATTTCCTCCTTCCATTTTTTATAACGTGCCTTGAAAAAAACATAAACACATCTCAGATTCCATTAAAAGAGAGAAAGAGTAGTTTCATCGCTGCAGGTCCATCATAAGAGCAAAATCCTGAAAGCAGACGTAGCCGTCACCGTTCTTATCGACCTCGGCAATCATGCGCCGGCACTCCTCTAACGTGCACCGTTCGTCCCCTATCGCCGTGAACACACTCAACAGCTCCTCCGCCGATATCTTCCCGTCGTGATCCGTATCGAACACCTCAAACGCCTCCCGTAGCTCAGAGTCCGCCGCCGGCTCGGAAGCCGATCCGAACCGATGCAAAAGAGCCTCCAGTGGTATGCAGCCGTCGCCGTCACAGCCGACCTCGCTCAGCATCATCGCCACCTCCTCCTGGCTCGGCGGCTCCGCCCCCAGCAGCCGCTTCAGGAGGGCCTCCAGCTCTGTCCTCGTCACCACCCCGTCGTTGTCTCTGTCGATCAGCCTAAAGGCCTGCGCCATGTCGACAGAGGAGAACTCCGACCAGTCACCGGAGATGTCCGGCAAGACGCTGGTCGGAGTGGCCATGCCGGCGGCGGCAGGACCGGGCTTGCGGAGGGAATCGGAGGAGGAAGAGGAAGCGGTGCCGGAGCCAAAGGAGGGGGGGTCGGAGCGGGACACGGCGGAGCGGTCCTTCTTGGATGAGCGGAAGAGGCGCTTGGGACTGAGGCTGTTGATTTTCATGAGCTTCATGGCTGAAGAAGATCGATGAGGAGAAGAGAGAAGAAGACGGAGAAGGGAATGGGAAGGAGAGAGGAAGGGGAGAGGGGTTAAATGGTGGGAGTGAAGGGACAGCCATGGCAGCTTCCTGGAAGCTTCGTCTTTCTGGGAGAGCGGCTTATTTATATATATGCTAATAATTCTGACTTTTTTTATTTCTATTTAAATCTCGGTTTTCCAATTCCATTAATTCCTCAAACAAAACAAGGAATATTTATCATTTTGAAATAATAGAATATTTATCATTTTTTGGGTGGAGGTTGAATGGTATAATACAAAAGAGAGACTTTGGGGGCTTTATTTGTTAGTCCGTGAGTGTAAGCCTGTTTAACATTTGGTCATATTTAAATTTTGGGTCACTTAAATCTATAATTATTTATATATGTTTTGCATCTTTAACACCTATGGAGGCAAAACTCAAACTTATTTGATCATTTTATATCATGATTTAATCATACATGAAGTGAAACTCAATTGTTTAGTCATATTAAATCATTATATTAATAAAATATGACATTTGTCTACACCCATTCACCCTCATAAATTATCGGTTTTGATCCTATTTGGTTGAGTCAAAATAGAACACATTTTTGATAAATCATATTTTAGCTCAACTTAGCTAATGTGTTGGAGATGAGATTTTATAAATCCTATATCTATTATATGTTTTAGACTAAAGGTTTGAGATGCCCTGACGGGGTTTATTTTTCCTTCTTAGTTAGGAATTTGGGTCACCTTGTTTACCATTTCGTTGGCTGGAAAGTAGAAGCTCTTTTGGTTTATTTTCTCATGGGAGGAGATTCTATCATTATAGCAATTTTTATTTATTTTTTATCATTAATTTTGAAAAAAAATTATAAAAATATATCACTCTTTAGTTTTATTCTTAGCATACATACTTGCTGACAAAAGCTTTTAAGGCATGATTGCTGAATTTTTTGTTTAAGATAATGCATCATAAACGTAAGACGAGACAAGACGTGACTATTTAATCTCAAGACGTCATCTTAAAAACGTTTGTTTCAAAAGTCAAAATATAGACGCTTCAAGATGAAAGAGACACGTTTGTGTGTTGTTTCTCTTAAAGAGGTTTTTACCTTTAAAATCTATCGTGTTATTTGGATTTGATCATTTAAGTATTTGTATCTTACCAATTGAGGCGAAAGAAAAAGCCTCTTTCCAATTTGGCCTCAACAATAGGTCGATGAGGTTAGGCGGGTAAGGTTGTCGACTGCCGTTGAAGTCCTAAGGTTAGACTAGAGTAATAAAAGAAGGTAAAGAAGGGAAAATATTGTATGGAAAGGATACGGAAAGCACGCGGAAACAAACCAAAACAGCTCACTCATTTCTCAGTTCATCTCGTGGAATGGGAATTGGAATTGGAAATTGGTTCCCACTTTTCAGCCGGAGCGAAACGAAGAGAGAAAGCGATAGACACAGCTAGCCACGATCGGTGAGACTGAGGCTGAGTGAGTGTGGCGGGCCGGGGCTGGACCACCACCACGCATGCATGTCTATGATTGAATATTGTGATGATGTTTGACTCTTTGCTATCATATCATCCACTCCTTTTTTTGGTTTCCCCAGATATTTGCTGCAACTCCATTCAATACCACTACTCGTTCTCGTTGATGATTGAGGACACTACACTAAAGCCTCCATGGAGTCCATGCCAGTCACTACCCTCTACCTAGCTACTTGGTATGTATGTGATTCCTTTGCACGGTTTCCTACGGTGGTGAATAGATAAAGATAAAAATTCCTACAAAAAATAGGACACGGAAAATGAATAGATGACCGTCATTAATCATAAGAAAAATATTTGGGTCTAGATCGGATCTAATTAGTTCGTTCGATCTTCTTAAAATATATTTTTAACAACATCAATCGTAATCTTAACCGTAATATAAAAAAAAATTGTTTGCTCGCCTGAATGCATCGAACAAAATGAATGGATTATCATAAAAACTCAGGAACTGTCCATTTGGTTTGATGCATTCGGGCAAGTAAACAATCTTTTTTACATTGATTTTTTGTATAGATGATCTTCATTGGTTAATTCAACTATTGAACGGTTAAGATTACGATTGATATTGTACACATAGCCTAATTTGGAGATTGAACGGGGAACACCATCCGATCTAGATCGGACGGAAGTTCTTTCCTAATCACAAAGACTCAAAGATCTAACGCAAAATGCCCTCAATCAGTTGGAACAAAGTCTGCACTCCTAAGAATGTGGGAGGTTTAGGAG